>VOQZ01000587.1:0-80890 GCA_008079305.1 Phytophthora palmivora
AAAACAGAAGGGTATTATCGTCGTTTCGATCGCTATTGACGACACATTCCACAGTATAGCGGCGCCATTCAGGGTTTCATTGTTTCAGCTTCATCATTACACAATTCCATCAACAGAGCAATCACTTCTGCGTCGAGCATGTCACTACCAAGTATCTCCCTGGAAGCCTTGATGCCAACATGTCGAATGTCTCAGGTGGTGACAACACCAGAACCCAGTGAATTCAATAACCACAGGAACTCAACCATTTGCTGGTGCTCCCAACCTTTTCATCACGATGTACTTCACCAAGTCGACGGCTTTATCACCAGATACTCTACCCCAGTCTCTCACGATTCTCTCTACTTGTACATGACACTGAGTATCATTTCCATCTCGACAATTCTCTGGGTAACCCTCATGTTGTTAGCTAGAAGACACTTGGTATCCACCGCGCTGGTTGCCGTTCTACTCGGGTGTTTAATCAACGACACACTCAGGTTGCAATCATCTTCATTCTTGGGGATTGTCGGTGGCCTCTGCTTCACATGGTTGACGGGGGCAGAGTAATTGATGCAGTTCAATATCTCCACGGCGACTTCGTTTACGCTCCGTTGATGGGATTGATACTGACGTTAGCATTTGCAACTTGCATTCAAGACCGTGACCCTGTCATGCCGCTGATAGCTACCTGGTTTTCTCGTCGATCTTGCATACAGGAAGTGCACCATTGAAATAGACGCGAAGGAAACGTTGGAGAAGCTGCAGACAGTAACACATTGTCCACGTTAATGTCGTTCAACTCATCGGCTAAACTTCGTCCTAGTCGCTCTGTATGGGACGGTGTGAAGCAGACTAACGGGTTTCAGATCATCTGCAAGTGTCTCTGCTTGCACTCGAGGATCCTAACTGTCAGGAAGGTCAACCTCTTGTTTTGCACCAACCATTTCCCATTAAGCCCACTTGTTGACAGATCTCGAAGTCATTGATCGCCATGGAAGGCACCTGGTTTGCCATTATAAATGCCGCGCTGCTTGTGATGCAAGCTGTCGTGAACATCGTGTATGCCAAGCGCATAGTAGCGGTGACGCATGACTACGAAACGCTGATTACACCCGCAAGCTACGCCTTGATAATGTGGATTCTCGTCTACGCGTTGGAAGCTGTGCTCGTCCTCGTTGATGTTTTCACACCGCGGTACTCGATGTTTGCTGATGCCAACCAGCCAGCCCAACTACGCTTGTGTTTTGGTGCGACGTGCATCCTCAATACCATTTGGGTGTTTCTGTTTATCTCGGGTCATGTGTACGCATCCACTGTGATTATCTTCGCGTTGTGGCTGACGTTATTGGTGCTCTACGTGTACGCTGTTAATGATCGGAACGCACGTGACACTGGACCATTCGACTGGGTTCTCTACTTGTGCAATGAGGTCCCTATTTCGATGTACTTCGCTTGGGTCACCACTATTGCTTTCACAGAACTGGCAATGTCGATGCAGCACTCGAACCACGATTACCTGGGACTCACGACCTACATTTCGTATCTCTGCGTTGTCATTTTGCTGGGATTGTTGACTGCGCGATACGCGCAAGACTTGATCGCCGGTCTTGTTATTGTCTGGTACCTCATCGCAGTTTCGATTAAGCACGTGCAGTTCCCACATTCCGTACAGTGTATGGATGTCGCCGTCCGCGCGTGCGCTGGCGAGGGTGCGGCTGTCATCGTGGCTGTGTTAGCTATCAACCTCTGTCAGTCGTTTATGGAGGAAAGGTAAGCTTACAATTAATACTGACCGTTTCTGCCAGCGTGTTGTCTAATGAGTGTGCTCGTGCATTCTGTCCATGGAGTGAAGCCGTCCTCCAGCCTCGGCAATGGGTTCAGGAATGGCTGTCGTCGCGGGTGCCTCCTACGGCAGCACCAGTGCATAATAGCGCAATCCCTGCTGTTCCCCGCGCCACCGCTCGCGCTTCTATCGCAGTGCGCTCCGTTGCTGGAGTTCCTGTTCCGTAGCTTTCCTGAGTGACCGCAAAGCCTTTAGTTTTTTTAACTTGTCCGTTGAGAATAATCTTCCTTTCCCAATGCGATTTTGTGGCTATCGGGTATCATTCATTACTTGGACTTGCTCTTGATAATCATTTTGAAAATGGTTTCCTTGAGCTTCGACTCTGTGTCGCCTCTTTAGGATCAGAGCGCGAACGCGAGCGTCGCGAGCTTGTTCGGTTCCTGCTTTGTCGTGGCGATAACGATGCATCTCGACGTCTAGAGGAACGTCTGAAGACATTTCTATGCTCCTGTTCCTCATCAGACCGACCTCTTGAGCGGTGCTTGCGTTTGCGCTTATGTTTGTGCTTGCTGGTCTTCTTTTTCTTTAAACGATGACGACGAGATGATGCATCCGAATCCGAGTCACTTTCGCTGCTACTGCGCTCATGTCGCGACTGTTTCTTCAGCTTCTTCATCAATCTCTTCTTTTGCTTGGTCGATAACCCGGCCAAAAACGCATCCTCAATTTCATCTGTCCACCACCACCATCAGTACTTAACCTTCTGCATGAAAAGTATCTATACGAACCATCATCCGACTGTAAAATCTCAAACTCTTCTCCTGTTGCTCCTTCTTGCATTTCCAATGGCAATGCTCCTCTCCGCAGCACCAGATCTTGTTTCAGTTTCTTAATCTCCGTCACTGGGTCCTCCCACCTCTGTCTAGTAGCATCTACACAGCACATGAGCACTTCTCCGTCATACTTTACAGCTTATCCACGCACCATTTGGGTTCTGATCTCGCAGTTTGCACTCTCTGTCCCCACTCTGATGTCCCCACTCGCCACATCGAATGCAGCGCACATTGCGTAGTCTTAGTCCCACTGGATTAAAGTTCACTCTAATACTCTCAGTGTATTTGCCCTCCACTGGTGCATCTTTTAGCACTGGAAAGCGTTCTACCTGGTCTTTAATAGTCAGTGTCTCCTCCGCTCTTCGTCCTACGTATCGTTCCAGCTTCCGTTGCTCTCCACGTCGCTCGGCTTTGCGTCGGAACTCCCGTACAGCCTCATCATCTTCATTCTGCGTCTGTTCTGCAGCTTTTCTGGTCTCTGGAAGCCCTGGAGGCGCCGTATAAAGGAAATTTACTTGTTGACTGGCCACACGACGAGCTGCCGCGACGTCTCCAGCTGCAGCTGCGGCCTCTTGCGCATGTAGAGCCTCAGCAGCTTTGCGCACCTCCTTGGCCTTCTCCTTCTCGCGCTCCTCCCGCTCTTTCGCTTGCTGTTCTGCAACCCACACGCGCTTCTGGTTGGCCTTGCTAGCCGGATGCCAGCTCTTCTGCCCTAGGAACTGTAGCGACATTTAATAGACGATTTTAGTCGTTTCAAAATCTGGATTGTACAAAATAGGGGTACCAAATTTTGAGCAATGCTTTTTCTGGATTTAGTAGCACTACATTTTGGGTGAAATATTTTTGAATATTACCAAAATCTGTGTTTTTGTCTCTGCTTTATTACTGCATTTAGCATGTACGGTAGTGGCGCGTGTAGCTTCAGCTTCGGTACCAAGGTAGAACGCCCTACGTTCGGTAGTAATATCAGCTAATACGTTATACTTCGCTGTGTATATCACGTACTAGATCCGGACACTGGAGCCCGTGCTGGCGGAGAAGGACCGTGCGCAGTTCTTCGTGGGCACCAGCACGTTGAACCAGCCCAACCAGGTGCGTATCCTCCCATTCGGTCTACCTGCAACACCACTAAGACTATAATTTGTGTATTAGATCCACGTAGTAGAAGTGAACGATGATGCGAGCGACGTCATCACGCGCCAAGTGTTCCACCACAATGGAGAAGTGCTGAGTCTAGCGCCGAGTCCTCAAGATCGACAGCTTCTAGTCACGTGTGGCAAACAAAGAGGACAATCAGCAGAAGCTTCACTGTGGAAACTACCGGACATTGAGGCTCCCTCAGAAGATGAGGATGGAACTATGCCTCAAAATTTGACGCCGCTTGCGGCGTTCCCAACTCAAAAGCTGCCAGTGTCCGAGTACGAGTTGAATTTGCTGCGGAATTTAGGATTTTGAGCTCATGTCTTGATGTTTACTAGAGTTGCGTGGGATGCTACGGCTGATACACCAACGTTGGCGTCGGCACACGAGACGCTGCTACGCACGTGGCAATTGGACGGTGGGTCGGTGGAAGCCCAGGACAAATTGGAGCTGGATGTGTCGATGCTAGGAGGTACCACAAAGAGAGGTGCTGGTGCATTGGCTTGGGATCCACATCATGCTTCACAACTGGCTTTTGCTCTGGGTGGCAGTGTACGTGCTTGGGATCTTCGAGCCAAACAAGACAGTGTCAGTGTTGAAGATGCACACCCGAGCGCGACGTTGTCGCTCGACTTTAACCCGAACAAACCTTACGCGCTTGCTAGTGGAGGCGATGATGGAAAACTGAAGTTCTGGGACTTGCGCTACACCCGCAAGCCGGTGTTGACACTAAATGCACACTCGCATTGGGTCTGGAGCACGCGCTATCACCCGCAACATGACCAACTCATGTTATCAGGAGGCTCAGACGCGACACTTGCATTGTGGAGAGTGTCATCAATCTCCTCATCGCCCCTAGTTGAGCTGGATGAGCGTGATCTCATGGATGAGACGGCAGGTGGAGCTGCTGTTGCGGATACGTTGATTCGACGCGTTGAGGAACACGAGGATGCTGTCTACGCAGTACGGTGGGCTACCGGTGGAGATGCCTGGATGTTCGTCTCCGTGTCGTACGACGGCCGTCTTGCTGTCAACCACGTGCCATCGACGGAGAAGTACAAGATCTTGCTGTAACTTAGGATGGCATGTGAAGCGGCAATAAGGAAGTAGGAAGTAATAGGCATGCTAATGTGTCTTGTTTATGATTGGTACGTCGGGCCTGGAGACCTGCTGTCTGTTGTCTGTCGATGGGAGAACTGTTCTCCGCTCGATATCTACACCGTTGGATTGTTTTTTGTTGTTTCTGCTACTCGCTGATGTTCTACTACGCTTGTTTCACGCACCTCACACTTGACGTCAAGCTTCACTCAACCGCGCATTAGCTTGCTGGCCTCATTCCGAAGCCAATCTAACTCGTCCATAGCCTGTTGGAATCCTGTCATATCACCCTTACCAACGCAATCTGCCACTCTCTGTGCCGCAGCAGCAAGCCGCTCTTCCAATGTATTGTTGCCACCAGCTTCAATTTTCTGTGAAGAGACTGACGATTCTGAAGACGCTGTACTGGCACCGAGAGCCGAAGCTGCAGCAGCCGCACCGACAGAGGTGCTCGATTGCGCAGTGCCACGCACAATCCCAGATCCAGGAGCAAGCATTTTCTTGGTCGAAGCCTTCGGCGTCAAGCGTGGCATGCCGGGAAACCCAGGAGGTGGTGCCGTTGCCGGCACGCGGTCCCCTCGATCCTCCTTCTTAGTAGCAAGGAGGCGCGCTGCATTGCTAGCTCCAATACCCAATGAACTTTGAATAATTTCATCCTTGGCACGAGTCTTGTCTTCGCTGCTCAAGCTACCCCGTCGTGCCAACTCCGCTACCTTGCGTAGCCGAGCACCATTCGGACTCATCATCGGTAAACCGTTGCCCTTCGTTGACGACGTAGTAGAAGCATCATCATCGTCATCTGCCATTGGTGGTGGTGGCGGTGGAGGGGGAATTGACAACGTTGAAAGGCCACCCTGCTGCTGGCGGGCTGCGTTGTAGAACGACACAAAACTGCCCGAGATTTCTGCTGTATCATCATATCCGCCAGTTACCTGAACAACATCCTCGTCTGTGTAATCTTGCGAGCTGGATTCATCGTTGGCTGAAGTAGATGAGCTCACATCTGAAGCTGAATCATCGTGGATACCGTCCTCAGCTTCACCTTGACGCTCAGCAATTCCTGGCATCGCGCCGGCTGTACCATAGCTTGTGTATCCTCCTAGCTCGCCATTGTCGACAAAAGACATGTCACGTGCCAGTTCAAGGCGGCTTTTGCTACGTCGACGGAATTTAAAGAACTCGGCTGCATTCCCGAAGCTGCCACGTCGAGCGGCATTAGCTCCCCCAGACTGTGGCATCCCGCTAAAACTCGGTGGCGAACTCGATAACATCGCTGACGACGGTGGTGGAGGAGGAGGTGCAACCGAGCCACCCCGACTACGAGCTGAAGACTGCAGCGAAAGTCCCGTGAGTTGGGCCGCAGCTTCAGCAGCAGACGAGTTTAGTCCGCCTGAACTCGTTTCGGCATCCGAATCGAGCAACTTTTTCCGCCCTGTGTTGGTCTGGGGAGTGTTAAGCACAGCTTCGGCCACTTGCCAGGGTACTGTCATTGACGGCCGTCTTGTCAGCCCAGGCGGCGGTGCAAGTTGGTCCTGTGCTTGACTTGAACCAACATTGTTATCACTGACTGGGGTTGGATCATCCTTGGAGGCTATGTTATAGTACGAAGTCTGCTGATTGTAGAATGTAGCACCACTGCTTGCAGACGCATTGAGTTTCTTAGTACGGGTAGGCGGCGGAGACCAGGACGGCAGGGCTCTGGAAACGAACCCACCACTCTCATCCATCGGAGGTGGAGGTGGAAACGAGTCTTCCGGGAATTGTAGCAGTGAGTTTCGACTAGAAGTCGCACCGTCATCGAGACTGCTGCGACCAGGATCCGTTTCTTGAGAAGAAGTCGAGTTGTCACCTCCACCGAAGTCGTAAGAAGAAAAGTAATCTTCGGGCGTCTGACCGCTTGTATATGAGTAGCGCATGGGCATGTCGTTCACCGACGTGTCGACATTCGGCAGTTGGGAACTACGTGAACGGCTGCGATGACCACGTACTGGGATCACATCTCCTGATCCTGTGCTCATAGGTCCATGACTACGACTAAGGTCGCTAGGTCCATGACTGCGACTAAGATCATTTCCAAATCCAGTGTACTGAGCACTGCCAAACTGCGTGCTACTATTGCTTCTAGCGTGATGGGAGCGTTTCGGTGTGCTCCCTGGTGTAAGTGAACTTCGGTAGTGAGACTTGGCTGCATTGTTCAGCACTGCTTTGCTCACCAGTCCGGTAACTTCACTCGCATGTACTGGCACGTTCTGCGACGCCACACGGAGCGCAGTCAGCTGTTTCAACTCTTGCACAGACATGCCAGTCTTCGGAATGACTGGAGGCGTGGCAATTGCAGCGGGCGTCGAGGTAGCATTGACAACTGCCATGTTGATCTTGGGCGTGGCCGGTCTCGACGTCGAGAAGCCTTCTGGTGCTGCTGTCTTGGGTGTAGCTGGGTTGCCTGCAGACTGCTGCATCCTCTTCTGCGTGAGTCGCTTGAGATCTTCCACTGTCATGCCGCTCTTGATGCCCATCTTGGCTCCAGACAAGGAGGGTTTCTGCGCGCCTGGCCTAGCAGTTGAGTTGGTGCTACGATATCCTCCACTGCGGCTGGGGTGGAAGGCAGGCGCCTTGGTCTGTTGCTGCTTCTGGTATTGCTGGTACTGGTAGGGACTCGGTTGAGTCTGTTGCATCTGCTGCTGATAAGGCGAGAACTGCTGCTGAGGCGGGGACGCCGCGGCCTGCTGCATGTAGCTCTGCTGCGAGCGCACGCCCCCTTTGCGGCGGTTCATGTCCGCCATGGCGCCAACACGACACGACACAGAACGTTACTGCTTTCACTTGGCTCGGATAGCTCTTGAGCTCTTTGAGAGCCCCCCTACGTTCCGTAAACGTGCTGAGATATGTATTAGGCTATGTCACGTAATTTACAATTCTTCGACGGTTAGTACTGTTATTTTAATCAGTTCCGAAAATAGCCACCTGTCAACATTTATGTACCCATGATCTTATCAAGTTTCGCAGGACTTTGGTTGCTTCAATATTTTTTAATTGATTGTTGATATTCAGTAGTAGAAGTGCTTAGATATTGGAACTGCAATAGCTTATAATTGATTATTGATATTCAGTTTCAGAATCCGATTCGCCAGTCGACCTTCGATAGATCACCACTCTTTCTGATTGGCTGATCCTATTTTTTGATTTTGGACACAAAAGCGACGTTTTTTCGTCGCTCGTTCTCGTCCAGTATCTTTAAGAAGAACATCATGAAGAAGCTCTTCATTTCTTCATTCCGTCGATTCAACAATGAGCGCAGACGATTTGTCCATGAACATCGAGGCAGATATTACATCCATGAGCGTGGATCTCCCATCTCAGTCTCCTCCATTACCGGGAGCAGAAGATGAGCAAGAATCTGACACCATGAGTCTCGACGACGAGACCCTAGACGACGGGGAGCGTGCAATCTAGCAACTCCTGCGCGTCACACCAACAGAGGCAGGAGACCTTGTGGCAAATAGCTTACTGGCAACGTCCTACCAAAGCTAAATCCAAGGTGGACCCCTGGAAGTCCAAGTTGGACAGCAAAGGGGTTCAATTTGACGTCACGGGTGTTTAAGTGGGGTCAAACGGATAATGGGATTCGTCGCTATAACGAGCTGCACTCTTAGCGAGAGGGTAAGTCGCTTATCATCACGAAGATGATTTTCTGTGGTGGTGCAATGGGAATGCGTGATGACGACGATGGTATGCTTCGCTGCCGTATGGAGAGTAGACTTCGCAAGAAGTTTGAAAACATGACGCTAAAGACTACAGGAAGAGGTGTGTTTGTGTATTCCCGTTCCGACGACCCGACTGCAATTTTTGGTGCTCTGGAAGAAGTAGTAGCCGAAGTGAAGGAGGAAGAGCGCCTCAGAGCGTTTAATGAGTGTGTTCGAGATTGGGCTATAGCACAAGAGGGACCAGAACTGTGCTACGCTTCGTTCGAGCTCGCGAGGCACGCGCAGCAGAACGGGGGCATTCCAGATCCGACTCAGAAAGTAAGGATTGCGCCGCACAACTTGCGTCTTCACCGCTTGCTGGTGGCAAGCGAATCTCTTCAATGTGAACAGAATACCTTCGTCTGAACGAAGAAGCTAGACACGTCGGTCTTGCGTCGAATCTGATGCTGCAGGCACGGGATTACTCCCACCGCCGAAGTTCAAGATTCAGAGCTACGCTGTAGGCGTTCTAGATGTATTACCAGTAGTGTATGGGACCCGAGATTCGATTGGAGAGCTCTTCTGCTATCAAGTTGTGACGGGGTCACACGAGCACCTTGCTTAGAGGAAGCGTGCTATTAAGAGTATACAAACTCTAAGTGAACGGCAGTTCACTAGTCCCTGGTCTGAGGGGACTTAATAGCCAGTTTAGAGTAGATTTTAGACTGATTTATTTATAGTTAATTAGGTTCATTTGGCCTGTAATACAAATTACTAATTAACTATACTTTAAGCTAATTATGCATATAAAAGGTAGGTTTAATGCTATTGGTTGGCCCTCAGCCACCGAACCTACGTGGCAGTAGTGTGGCCCACACCATAGTGTGGGCCACACCACTCCAGCAGAGTATTAAAACAAATACTCACAGAAGTATATCTACTTCTAAAGGCGGTACCCTTTCTGGGGTACCCCTTTCATGTAACCCCGTTACACAAGTAGTCTAGTAGTGATCGCAGTCTTTGCCTGAAAGCTGACTGTCACTTTTCAATTTGCCTCGCCAATAAACCACCGTTTATAACTACACTACAACTACCAAGCTCCAAACTCCACAAACTTCATCTCGTCCTGTATACGTCGTGCCCGAACATAACACAGAACTCCTTGATGCAATGTGGCAGAGTATAGATGCGCTGCTCGTGTTGTTATGGAGTTACTCTTGATTGAAGTGGACGAAATGCAACAACTTCAGAACGAAATGGCCAGTAATTTGCAGCGCTTGGTGCGCTCATTTGTGCGCTCGAACCGCTCGAACCACTGAGGAACACTTGTTAGTAAGATTGCTCGATATATATCGAATCATTAAAACGAGATCGTGACCTTTCAAGCTCAGTCCTCAAGTTCCTTCCCATGGGCAAGAAGAGTCGTCGTCAACGACTGGAAGCCAGGAGACCTCCAGCCATCGAGCCGCAGCATCTCAAGCTGGACCCGCGTGGCGATGGGATGTATAGCGGCACGTTCCGCTGGCTCGAGTCCAAGGTCTTCCCGCATCTACCGCCATTCCCATCGCAAGCTCTGGACTTTTCTGGCGGCTGGAAGGAGTTCCTTGCGTCTAGAAGCAGCCCTAATGACCACGTGGATCTCGTGGCCACTGCCACGTACGACCCGTCGATGCTGGACGCGCTGAGTTTCCCCGTCACGCTGCTGTATGTGACGCAGTTGCTGCAGCTGTGCAACGGTCCAGAGCTGCGTGTGCTGGTCATTGGAGCTTCACAGAAGGCGGAGCAACGCGTGTGGCGCATCACCAACTACTGGAACGAGCTCGCTGCTGTCTACGCTAAAGCCAAGGTCACGCTCTTCTTCATTGGCCCAGAAGTTGACGAGAGAGATGCTGATAGAGTGAAGCAAAATCTACCGGGAAACCTCTCGGTTCGACACTTTCGAGGGACATTTGGAGACTTCCAGGACTCGCAACACTTCAGCTATTGCACACCCGAGACCTCGGTTATTGTGGGTTACAATACGGGTTTTGGTAATTTCGTGGACTCATGCAGGCATGAGCTACTGCTCAGTTGGCTTCCAGATCTTTATCGCATTGCAGAGTCCAAGATCCCTGCTATCTTTACGTGTGCTAATGACTACGCAGATATGAACGGCGAGTTTGCAGTTCAGTCACGCGTTATTGGCGCCAATATGCTGCTATTGCCGAAACAGAACCCGTTCAGTGCTGCCTCGCATTTTCACGAAGAAGGACAGCGAGATTCGGCGTGGTCACGTGGAAGCAGCTTTCTGTACGTTGTGTGTGGTATCGATAAGTCTCGCCGAGTAGAAGTTGCGTCCGGTGTGAAATGGTAGCAGACCCATTACGTGTCTGAACCATTTGCGGAGAGGAAATGTAGCGTAACACTTGTAAGTGCAGGACAAAAGTTCCTCTGGGAGAAAAAGCCGACAGCCTCACGCGCCTCGCAAAAGGAGTAGTGGCTATCGGCAAAAAACCCTGTCGTATATTATCTGCGCTCACTATCCTATTCGTGTTGTTGACCAACCATTTCAGGGCAGGAGCGCAGCCAGGCTGCGCTCGCTTGCAAATCACACTCCCACTTGATCTTGTTGAAGTGCGACTTCAATCATGATCATTTCATCTCGACGCGGTCGAGCTGGTAATATCTTTCTGTATACCGTTCTAGGAGCTTCTTCAAGTTGCGCTGCAACTTGAGCAATCACTCAGCGTTGACGCTGCTTTTCTCCAACTGAGAGTGGTGAAATCTTTTCGCGGCCAACGCGCAGTATCTTCATAGCCTCACGGCAGTGGCAAAACTTAACTGCGGGTAAAGCCTTGGTCATAATATCAGCGATCATGTCATTGGTGCCCACATGATGCGTCTTGAGACGCTCTTCTTCAACCAGATGCCGCACGAGATGGAACTTGTTCTCTATGTGTTTGGTCTTGCTATGCTTGCCAGGCTTGGCAGTTAAATAGATACATGACTTGTTGTCGCCACGAAGCTCTGGTGTTGCTAACAACCAGTTTAGTTCATCGCACAGACCAGTCAACCACAGCAGATCACGTGTTCCCTCGTTCATAGCAATATACTCTGCTTCGGTTGTGCTCTGTGCATTAATCTCTTGCTTTCTTGATCCATACGAGACCACGTTGCCGTTCACGAGTGTCACAAACCCGCTCACACTCTTCCGATCGTCAGGGTCATTAGCGTAGTCAGCATCAGTGTAGCACACCAGCTTAACATCGTTCCCGGCTGGGATATCCATTACGAGCCCGTGGCTAGCTGTACCAGCTAGGTAGCGGAGCACACGCTTGGCCATAGCATAATGGGTGTAATCATAGCAGGACAGGTACTTGCTGAGATGCCGCACAGCATGCGCAATGTCAGGTCTCGACGCAGAAACCAAGTATTGAAGTGCACCGACGAGCTCTCGGTACGGTGTTGACGAGTCAGCCTTGTCAGGCTTGACCACCTCAGCGCGCAGCGCTTCTGGTGTTGCAACGCTGTTGCAATCATGCATGTGAAACCGTTTCAACACTTCGCGAATGTATTGCCGCTGGCAATATATGACGTGCCGCCGCTGGCGGTCGATGAGAATCTCTACGCCGAGTAGATACTTAACTGGACCAAGAGCTGTCAGTTCATACTCGGCAGCAAGCTGCTGCGAGACTTGAGCACACAAGTCGGTAGGTCCTACCAGGAGCAAGTCATCAACATAGACTGTGAGCAATAACGTCACTTCACCTCCCACTTTTCGTGCGTAGAGACCATAGTCAGAGTCAAGGCGTTCAAGTCCAATTCTGATAAGAAACTTGTGTAGGGTCTGGTTCCAGACGCGCGGCGCCTGGCGCAGACCGTAGAGACTTTTCTTCAGCAGGCAGACGTAGTTCGGTGAGTCCTCCCCGAAGCCCGGCGGCTGCTCCATGTAGACTTCTTCGTCGAGGTCGCCATACAAGAACGCAGTCTTGACATCGAACTGTAGAATGTCCCATCCACGCTGCAGTGCGAAGATGATAACACAGCGTATCGTCTCGAACCGAATGACAGGCGCATAGGTTTCGTTGTAGTCCACACCCATGCGCTGCAGGAAACCCCGAATAACTAGTCTGGCTTTGTAGCGCTTGATGCAGCCAGATGCATCACGTTTTAATGCGTATACCCATTTGCATGAAATCACACGTTTTCCCTTTGCTTCCGTGCGCGGCACGAGAACCCAGGTACCATGTGAGCGCTGTGAGTCCATCTCGGCTTGCATAGCAGCTTTCCAGTCTGACCATCGCTTGGTTCTGGAAGCTTGTTTGTAACTTGTAGGTATCGGCACGTCGTCGCTAGCCACTGCCAGTACACTTGTCACTACATAATCACGCAGGCGAGTAGATGGCTTACGAAGGCGCTTGGGACGTAATGGTGCATCAATGGTGCTTGCTAGGACTGGTTGTCGCTTACTTACTGGTTCCCAATTGTCGTCGGCGGCTGCTGCACGGCGGCGACGCTTATGATGCTTGTTCGCTCCCACTGGAACCACAGTTCCATTAGCATGAGAATCAGTGACAGAACTAGGGTGATTTCTCGCTGGGGCAGCTGGTGCGACCGCTGGTCGCTCTTGAGCTACTTCAACTGGATGCACAGGCTCTCCAACCAAGGCCAGCTTTGCTAGCTGGGCCGCGCGCCGCGCGGCAACATCCTTCGGTAGCTCTAGATAGCTCTGCATCGTTGTCTTGATCGGCATGATCGGGACATTTTCAGGTAATTCATGATCACCGTACGCAAAAACATTCTGCAGCAGGCTGTCTACGTAGACGCTGTCCACTGTAAACTGTTCATGAGCCCTCATGTTTCCTCCTCGGCACGTTGTCACAGATCCAGTACGTAAGTTCATGAGCTTGTATCCGTTGGTGCTGCTGCTGTAACCAAGCAGAATACAAAGCTGCGTTCGTGACGAGAGTTTTTCTTTCCGCTGACGCGCGGCATCAGGGATGTGCATGTGCACAAGGCACCCCCACGTTCGCAATTTTCTGAGGTCTGGACGCCGTCCATATAGTGCCTCGTATGGAGTCTTGTTCTTGAGTGCCGATGTTGGTGTATGGTTCAGTGTCTCGATAGCATGCAGAAACGCCTCACCCCAAAGTGACGGCGGTAGCTGGGTAGCATGCAGCATGGATCGGACCTGACGCATTACGGTTTGGTTCGCACGCTCGACAATTGCGTTCTCCTGTGGGCTGTACGGATTCGAAGAGCGCGGCTCAATTCCGTGACCAGTGCAGAATGCCTTCAGCTCATCATTTATGAACTCACCACCACCATCAGAGAACAGCATCTGTGTCTTCAACTTGGGGAACTTGACTTTAAGTCTCAGGATCAGTGCACTGATTTTCGCATTAGCTTCGTCCTTGGCTGTAAGCAGAAATCCCCACTTGAATCTAGTAGCTTCATCCACGACCAACAGGAATTGGTTTGCTTTTGAAACTGTATTCACTCCGACGCTGCAGAGGTCTACACATAGCTTTTCTAGCTTCTTTGAGGCACGTGTTGGTCCACGTGTGTATGCCATGCGCTTGGTCTTCGATTCAATACATGGAACACATTCATAAGGAGCAAAATGTTGCTGCTGAAATTTGATGCCAAAGTTATACTTCTGTGCTGTCATCGCCTGAATAGCATCCATGCTTGCGTGGCCTAGGCGGTTGTGCAGCAACGCCATCGGGTTTCCAACTTGGGATGCCTTGACACCTAGCACAAGTTTGGAGGGACGCATCGTCCACATGCGGTAGTGCCCTCGCTCATAGTCAAAGCGCAGCTTCAACGTGTCTTTGGTGAGCCAGGTAGTTAGTTGATCGTCAGAACAAGACAACTTAAACCCACACTTGAACTGTAAGTATGTCTGCGAAATCAGGTTGTACGGAGCACTTCTGGAGTAGCTGACCTCCTCAAGAAGTCGCTCTTCTTGCTTGCCATTATGGTCATTGGTAACCACCATTGCAATAGTTCCTACTTGAGCGCGCTCCACTGAGCCATTCGCGAATTTCAATTCAGACAGCGTATCTTCATGCAGTTCGGTAAACAAAGAGAGATCGCTGGAAATACTGGCTTGCGCACCATTGTCGAGAATCCACTCGATCATCTCGGGTGCCGTGTGGTGTGAGTGCTGTACCGCGAGTACAGCTGCTGCTTGGTCACTCAAACCCGACGCGGTCGGCTGGACCCTTTTCACAACCCCAATGCCCGCGAAGCTGCGCGGTGGTTGGCGGTCGTCACGGCTTTGATTGTTGTTGCGCTCTGAGCACTCGCGATCTCCACGCCAGTGTCCTTGGCGCCCACATGCATTGCATTTGGACTTGGCCTTACGAGATGCAATGCTGTTGCTGCGCGAGGAACTCTTCCTGCGCTTGTTACGTCCTCTGGGTGACGCGCTGCGACTCGGACTGCGATCGCGAGTCCGCTGCTGGCTGCGACGATTGCCTCTGCTGTGGCTAGTACTGCGACGTCCACCACCTCTACCATCACCACCGCGATTTCCAACGAAGGCAACGTCTTGCCGAACAACGTGTCCTTGCTGGCGCTCAGCCTCTTGACGTGCATGCTCGGCGAGTCGAAGACGCTCGATCGCCTGCTCCCATGAGATGGTCTCGCCGCGGGCGAGACGCACCTCGTGCTCGTTAACCACGGCAGGATACACACCCACCGTGTTAGATAGTAGAATAGATACAGCCTCTTCTTCAGGAAGCTGTTGATTGGCACGGCGCAGGCGTGTCTTGAAGTCATCGATTTCTTTTATGTAAACTTCCAGTCGCTCATCATGCTGGAGACGCCTATTCAGCATGTCTCGCTTAAGAAATACTACGTTCACACCAGGGTGGCTGTCAAAATGCTCTGCGAGTGTGCGCCACAACAAGATTGGGTCAGCCCGTTCAATGACACTGGAGAAGCGTCCCTGAAGATCCTCACTGAGGGCCATCACCAGTTCTCGCTGCGCTACGCGCAGCCGCTGCTGAAAACAACGGCGCTGAGCTTCGTTGCGTTGGTCTTCGAGGCGTTCATCTCGAAGTAGCGGAGGCAGCAAGTTCGACGCATCCAGTATGGTGCACATCTCAGCACGCCACGTCTTGTAGTTCGCATCAGTCAGCCGAGCGTTGGGTGAAACGTGGTTACTTGCGTTCATGCATCGCGTGCAGCGATGCTGGCCTGCCATGCTGGCCTCGGTCTCAGTAACGTCAACAGCGTCAGCAGGCTCGGCAAGGTTAGCAGGTGGTGTGGGCGTCCGTGCAGATGTTGTGGAAGCAGCAGTTGCGTGGGTCTCTTGGTTTCTTGATGCCACAGCAGGTCGCTCGCTGGCGACTGAGACGCCCTCTAGTGCTGGACGATGGAGGACTTGTTGGGTCTGGACGCGCTGCGTCCTTGGCTCCTGGTGCTCGGCGACAGACTCCGCTTCGTCGGAAGTCCGGTTCCCGCTTGAAAATGAGGGGGCGGCAGCGCTGATCTGGGCCAGTAGGAGCTCAAGCTTTTCCTCGAGACGGCTGAGGGGTGCCGGTATCGCCCCTTCGCGGATGAGTGTCCCATCTGCCGAGGGCAATGGGTGTTGATCCATTCTTCTTCTCGTGTGGAGGGTAGCAACAGGCTCTGCATCAGGCGTGAGTGGCGGATTGGATGTTCTGGGTTGAGCAGCGAGGCGCGAGGATGTCCCCGAACGACGAGAGCCACGAGAGTCACTTATTGGGCTCATAACCTGTGAAATGGTAGCAGACCCATTACGTGTCTGAACCATTTGCGGAGAGGAAATGTAGCGTAACACTTGTAAGTGCAGGACAAAAGTTCCTCTGGGAGAAAAAGCCGACAGCCTCACGCGCCTCGCAAAAGGAGTAGTGGCTATCGGCAAAAAACCCTGTCGTATATTATCTGCGCTCACTATCCTATTCGTGTTGTTGACCAACCATTTCAGGGCAGGAGCGCAGCCAGGCTGCGCTCGCTTGCAAATCACATCCGGGGACGTAGCGGCGCTTCAGAAACGACTGGACGCGGATCTCGATATCCATCTACAAGACAAGCTGGGACGCCATTTTTACAAGGGCATGGTGCTGACCAAGGACCAGGCGTCAAGATGCAAGGCCCTCAATGGAAGCCAGACAACATCGCGTGAGAAAATTGATGTCCCTCCGAACAACCCACCTCAAAGTGATCAACTGGAAACACCCCGATTCGAGTTCATGCCAGGTCAGCGACAAAATGAGGTTGTAGCAGCCATTCTTGTGCCCAAGATGAAGGCAACGTCGGAGCAGATTGCAGTGGATCTCACGGACTCAGTTTTGACTGTATTTGTGCCTGGAAAATATCTACTGAAGACGAGACTCCCATTTCAAGTTGATGAAGCAGCTGGATCATTACAGGCAGTGTTGACTCTCCCTATTCTTCGTGTTTCGTTTCGTAAAAAGTAAGTCTCAAATCGCATGCTAGCTAGCTCAGCTACCGCAGCTTCGGTTGTCAACAAGTACCGTTTTCATGTTGTCCTACACGATTTTCGTTCCTCATATCGGACGCATGCTCACTCCTTGATCGATTTAAAGGCAATGTCCTTGGCGATTTCACGAGCCGCTTTTTCTCCACGAAGCAGTTCCACCAGCGCCACAGCCAAGGCGATGGCTGTAGCAGGACCTTTGCTTGTCACGCAGTTCTCCGCGATCACCACTTTGTCATTCGAGTACAGACCACCAAGAACAAATTTGTCGGCTGGAGCACCAGCCATGGGTCCCTCAACGAGCGCGTTGTGGAAGAGAACGTCGTAAACAGCTTCGCCAACTGCAGCGTACAGCTTCCCTGCAGCCTTTTGCTCTTTCAGCAATGTCGTTAGCGTCTGACAAGACCCTAAGGCCTTTGCACCTGGTCCACCGGGAATCGCAATGACATCATACTCGTCATTGACGCAAAACTCAATCGGCTTATCCGCTTGTATTCCAGTGCCTTTCGCCAGCTTCACAATGTGGTGGAGGTTCCTGTCGACGTTCGCAACAGTGACGCTCGCACCACCTCGAGCCAATACGTCGCACAGCGCAGCCACCTCGATCTCTTCACTACCGCAAGCCTGCATTCGCCACAATGTTATTGTCAAAAGTCATTAGTTTCTCATCAACACTTGTAGGTGGTTACCACTGGAATCAGCGCTGTGGGCTTCGGGTTCACGATCTCGCTGATCACCTGTGCGATTCGAGCCATGTTCGTCGTTCTTGATCAAATTGAGAATTGTTGAGACTGCGAATGGATGTACCAGTTGATGTTGTGTTCATGTCTACTCCTCCTCATGTTCTCTCTAACGGCCTTGAAGAACTTGTCAAGCATTTAATTTTTCAGCTCACAACTGAATTGACCTCGAGAGCAGCAAACATGATGGCTGGGGGATCATCCGAGTACACGGCGTTGGGAGACGAAGACCTCCCAGTTCAGGCGCCGCCACATGTGAAGCCTCGGGCTTTGATCGTGGTGGCAAATGGCAGCGAAGAGCTTGAGACGTTGGCATTGTCTGATGTTTTGATCCGTGGTGGTCTGCATGTTATCATTGGCTCTGTCGGGCGAACGAAAAACAACATTGTTAAGGGTAACTACGGCCTCCACATCGAGGCGGAGAAACCAATCGAGCAATGCAGCTTCGAGAACTACGAACTCATCGTAGTGCCTGGAGTAAGTAGTCTCAATACGAAGTTAGATGCTGTTAGCTGATAACTGCTGACGACTTGAACAGGGCGATGGAGCTAGCCACATCCGCGATTCGGAACTCGTAATCAAAATGTTGCTATGGCAAAAGCTAGCTGGACGCTGGATTGCTGCGAGCTCGTCTGCTCCTGCAGTTGTGCTGAATCCTCATGGTTTGCTCGGTGAATGTGCAACTTGTTCAACTACCCACGAGCCAGAAATGACACAGAAATTTGTTGATGAAGATGTTGTCATCGATAGTCGCTGTGTTACAAGCCAAGGTCCAGGTACCGTCCTGAAGTTCGCATTGACACTGGTCAAACTGCTTAACGGAGACCTTGCTGCCAAGAAAGCTGCCAATGAGCTACTGTATCCTTGGCCTTAGGCAAGACACGGCTGTGAGGAAGATGACCAAATTGGATTGCCCATGTGTCACGATGACTTGGCATAATATATGACTTCAAAATTCATCATTTGTGTTCATATCATTTTCATGATAAAGCTGTTGTAGGCATCTCACGTGCAGCATGCACGAGCGACTCAGCGAACACATCAATATGCCAATACTTAAGTACACCTTGGCACTCCGCCATTGTTGCCCGCCTCACAAAATATCAGGATTGCAAAACGGAGCTTCTTGTTTAAAAGGTCGATGGGAGTGCTTCTGAATCCATGAAGTTTTTTGCCGTCTCTCAGCCTGGAATGCTTGTATCGTACGGACAGCTTCTACTTGAAGCCCATTACCTCCGTATTTTCGCCTGCTTCTCTTGGATTTCGACGAAAAGCACACTTCACGTTCTTGTTTGTTGTCAAAGTATTCTACTTCTTTAGGACGTCTTCTTTGGTGATTACCAGAGCTCGACGTTAAATGTCGAGGCGGAGGTAGGATCTTACGATGGTGATTTCTATCACCGCGTTGAATAGGGCGTCGTTGATCAATTCCACCTGAATGCGAGCTATCGTCGCTATTTCCACTGTTTTCACTGTCATCATCACTTTCGCTGCCCGGAACGTTTATCCAACGTGGTTGCTTGAAATCGTTCATGTTCCTCCGACGGCGTACAGGTCTGTTCGCATACCCAACATCTTGACGGAAGGCACCACGCTCGAGTCGCACTTTATCGTCTGAATTTTCAGCTGATTCGTGAGCTGCCATTGCACTATTCAACCGATCAAAATGACGTACAACCTCGTCTTGATTAGGTGGAAAGTCGGTGGGCTTACTAGCTTTCTCTAGCCTCATACGGTTCTCTAGCGACGCTATCCAACGATTTAAAGACCGATCGTGCTCGAGTACATCTCGCAGCTGTTGCCCTTCTTCGACCCAGCCTTCCACCTCGTCGATAGAAGTAATCCCCATAACACGGCGTCTAGCATTCACTGCATCCTCCAATTCCCGTTGCGTCTGCTCTTCTTCCAGCTGCTGTTGCTGCTGTTTTTTCGCTTGTTCTTCTTTCTCCTGTCGCTGTTTCTCCATCGCCTCAACAGCCTCCTTCGTATCAATAGCTAGAACGTGTTTGAGTTTGAGTATCGTGAGGTCCAGCTTCTCTAATACTTGTCGCTGTAGAACTTCTTCGAATGGTCCTTCATTCTCTGTGGGCATAACCTCCGTATCAACATCTGCAATAACTTCAGGTCGCTGACTGCCGCTTTGCTCTGCTGGACTTTGGTAATTGATGACAAAGTTGTCTTGCACCCAATCAACAGCTCCCCACGAAACACCATCACTTGGATCACTTAGATTTTCCCTAGGAGGCGCTGCTGACATGTGCGCTTCAATCTCTTGAATTCTGCGCTGTGTATGGTTTCGCAATGCCTTCACCTCTTCATCGATTACTGCTGTATTCCCCACTAATCGGTCCTGCATTGTTGTATCGGTCTTCTCGAGCTGTGCCAGCACGGTCTCAATGTCAGCAGAGCAATTCAGTAGTTTGCCTTGCATCGGTATCAGCCGCAGTATCTCCATTTCACGCTCCTTACTCTCCTTTTCCTCGATCTTTTTCTTTTCATTGGCAGCTTCCTTTTCTTTCTTCTCTTCTTCTTGCACCGCAGCAGCAGCCTCTGCTTCAGCCTTCAAGTCAGCTTTCCGACGTTCTGTCATATCAGCAAACGTGAGGTCTAGTCCTGATACAATTGTTTGGGTCGCAGACTGCAGCTCTGCATTCATGGCATTCCGTATAACTGTATCTCCTTCAATACTCTCTTTTTCGGTAGTGTTGGTGTTGTCTTCTTCTTGATGTCTGTCTTCGAACGGCTTCAGTGCTTCAATCAATAAATCACTAATAGCGTGTGACGCGTTGCGAATTTTCAAAGCCGTTGTAGTGCACATGTCCGAGTTCTCTGGCCTGACCTCTTCCTTTGGGGACTCCTCCTCTGACGTTTTAGCTGGCATTGATGTTCGTTGACGGCTTTCTCTCAACTCTAGTATTTCTTCAGCAAACAAATCTTCATCTTCTTCATCATCTGGAGGTGGAGGCGGAGGCGACTCCGACCTGAATTTCCGTTTTGGGGTATGAAGTCGCAGTGGCGAGCGCAAGCGTTTAGATTCCTCCCGATGAAATCGGGTACTCTGTCGGATCACGTTCGACATTTCGTCCGTTGTTGGTGATCGCGCTGCGCTGATGGCTTTTTGCCCTGGTTGTCGCCCACGACTACTAGTCAATATCAACTTATTGAGATCACGAATGTCCTTTCCGATCAATGCGTCAATGGAGTCCTCCTCTGGCGTTGCGGATGTGTAGGTATCCTCCGAAGGTGGTGAAGAGGTAGCCAATGATGAAGGTAATGGAGACAGCGACAATGATGATGAAGATAATACTGGAGATCTCGAGTCGGGTTTCCGTCGTTGTATTGGGGCATGTCTTCGTCGATTGGGAGCCGCACGACGCTTTGGGATTAGTGACGGCTTGTTCTTGAGGACATGTTCGATCCGAGGCATTGGCGACACTGCGCCTTCATCGTCACTTGAGTCGTCGTGTTGCACATGCTTGACAGAATCTTTCCTTACATACTCTTGTTTTACCGCACGTACACGTTCAGTAAAACTCCCGCTCTTCTTGTTGCTACCCTTCATTTTTGAGCGGTTTGGAGGGGATGAGACTCGCAACAGTGAAACATCGCTTCCAGATACGCTCCCCTTCAACTTGGATAGCCGAGCACTCTGTTGAAAATCTGAGATGAGTTCATCGAGAGACATCTCTTGATTGTCGTCATGGTCATACCTCCAGCTACTCGCAGCTCTAGACCCGGACATCTTTTTACTGTCGGCCTGTGAGTTGAAAGACAGCTCGAGGAACATGGTGCTGCTTGCTACCACTGCCAAGCACAACCAACTATAAAATCGAGAGACCTAAAGTGCAGGTTTCCCAACGGACAGCGCTGTCATCCGTTATTGAAGTCGATCAATAACGGTCGATATCTCCAATCTGGAACGAGGTTAATACAGATTCAAAATCACCACTTGAGATAACAGTCATATCATTGTTCATTCCAGCCAGGGTAATAATGTTATACAAAACTTTTGTGCAGGCTCCTCAAGCAGCCCTGATGAGAAGCCTACGCCTGGCGTCACATCACGATCGACGCATAATACCGTGCAAACACTAGCGAAGCAAACATCAGCGCGTCAATACGGTCCAATACTCCACCATGACCAGGGATCAGCTTTCCCGAGTCTTTTACACCAGCCGCACGCTTTAGTAAACTCTCAAAGAGATCTCCGAGTCGCCCCACTATTACAGCCATCACAGTAAATCCAATTTGAGCAAGCGCAGAACCTGGGACGCTGAGCAGGTCAGAGGAGATGAACATAGCTGTAATGCCAAATAGGATAGCTCCCAGAGTTCCTTCGTAGTCCTTGTTCTTGGACAAATGCGATGCTAGAGGGTTGTAGTAACTGTAGTGTATCCGCTCCAGTAATTTCCCAGTCAAATACGCCCCTGTGTCCGAAGCCCACACAACATAAAGCAGGACGATCAGCAACTTGCGGTATGACTCAAGTCGCTCGTCATCCACGAAGGCAACAATGACTGAAAGGCTACCAATGATGTACAGGTAGCCGAGCATGTCCAGTGCGATATGAAGAAAGGTGGCTGGCCCTGATCTGCGCGTTTGTAGTCGAAAGAATACGATGACCACGACCCCCGAGAGAAATACTTGTGCAGGCTCCAAGGAGACGCCGCAACGGAAGCGGTTGATCGGGCAGGCAGTCGAGTGCATGGTCAATAGTGTGAAAACCGCTTTCTCGACGAGGCAAATGAACGCATATCTCCAGTTAGGCGTGAAGAACGCACAGAGCGCGGCGACGAAGTCTGTGGCGATACTGTAGAACCATCGCAGCTTGTACAACTGCTTCTCTTGCAACTCGGGGATATGATTCACGTAGATCAGAAAAACTGTCGTAGTGAAGACTGTAGTCAGCGCTGACAGAGCTATTGCAGCAACCCACTGGTTCCGCTGGAAGAACTTATCTGCGATCTTGGTCACAGCACAAGTTGAGAAGCTCGATCCATATAACCAGTCTTCATCATCGGTCATATCGTTGTCATGGCTGGGTCGTTGATCCCGAGGAGAGTCCACCAATTGCGGAGACAGGATTGAAGCTCTAGGTGGCGGTGGGGGTGTCAATGGCGATGACTGGACAGTCTCACCGCTTGTACTAACAGCAGTGCGTCCTCTATTCACAAAAGCATCTCCTGACACGTTGCCGTTTCCATTCTCGTCCCTGTTGCTGCCGCTCTCGCTCCGTGTGCTGCGACTGAAGCTGTCGGACACGCGATGGCCTTCTCCATCGCGGTTGTGAGCTGTGCTGCCACCTTCTCTGTGTAATACTCCCGGTTCGCACGCGTCCATCTTAGTCATGACGCGCAGGTAGATGCGGTGCTGCAGCCACGCGTACTCGTAGGAGCAGATGCTGGTCACAAATGTGCAGAACGTGGCAGTGGCAAAGGCCGGTGACAGCCACAGGAAAACCGTGATGAGCGGCACCAGCACTAGAGCCGACAGCACTCGCTGTACCACGTTCATGCGCAGCCATCTTCGGGCTGTAACGCAGACGCCAATGCTGAGTGTGGAAGCTGTAGTGGAGGAGGACGTAGTTGACACTCTTGGAGTCGGTGGCGCCAACACGACAATGTTATTAGTCGCTGTGTGGAGGAAAAAGGTGGACGGAGAGCCCGGTGAGCGCGGCGTCATGGGCGTCACAGGCAAGCGTGGAAAGCTGCCGGTGCTGGGGTCGCTGCGCAACATTGGCGGCTCCGGCGACAGCTCCGCCATGAAGTCAGTCCCGCGATTAAACAAATTAATACGGAGATGTGCAGTCATACAAAAACCAAGTCTGACGAAATGTAGCCATGTTATGATGGTCTCAGCAACTCTCATTACGTAGGTACACAAGCGCTGATCTCGACTTCAAAGGTGACATCTTGTATTGTAATGCCGAAAAGCTTTCTCTCTCACTTTGATGAGTTTTAGTTAAGTGTTGAGTCAATTGAATAGACCACTACATGCTGTAGTAAGTTGTATTGCACGATGGCATTAAGACAACAAACCCTGGCTACCTGAGCACAACAGGCTGCAACGTGTAAGCAAAACTCAGTCTGATCCATAAGAATCGTGGTAACCTGATACCGTCGCCTCAAAGGTGCTACACAACTTGATGAAACTGCTGTCGATGGAGCATGGACCATGCCACATCGACGCTAGATGATAAGACAGAACCACACTTTCAAAATGGAGGCGAAAGCGCTCGGAGGGGCACAAGATTCGTCGTTAGGCTGATAATTTCTCTCGCAGGTATCGGTTCTAGGAGATACCGCAAAGGGGGGGCATCATAATGTTGGGATCCTTTGGTGGTATTTGACGTCTTTTGTGATCAGCGTCTAAAACGCTGTAGCCCCTTTCGTTCTTGGATACGTCGAAAGCTCTAGCGGAAAGAGTGCGCTGCCAAAGCTTTCCTGGGGTGAAGAACTTGTTCAAGTAGTCTATTGCAATCAATCACCACATCCAGAATAGGCATTTCCTTCGTCCATACATCGTATTGTCTGCGCTTCAAAATATCTGAAGTTAGCGATCTCAATCGCTTTTTTCAGAAAAGGGGGTAGCTGGCTTGAGCTGTCAATCTCAGCGCAGTCGGTGCATTCACAACCACAATACGCATGTTGTCCTCACCCTTTCCGAACAGAGAATCCTCTTCCATCTTCTGCTTCGCATCGTACGTCGCCCGATTCGCGAAGACTGTGAGGTCAGAAGCAGTTGTCCCTGCGAGATGTCTGTCTTCGCAATTCTATAAATGCTGTGGTTAAGCTTAGGTAGAAAGAAGATAGAATATATCCGAGGGTCAAAAACCGCTCCAAACATATATATAAAACGATAATTCCAAAACCAGAGCTCTTACTCGTGGCTCAAGAACTCACATCACATTCCCATAACCTGTGAAAATCGAGAAAACCCACGCGATATGGGTCAAAGTTTCATCGACCAACTGCAACCTATAAACTCTCGCAATTCTGACACACTTTTGCAGATGTCCTTCAGAACCGAATGACCAGGTGAATGGTACTTATGGCGCGTTCGGGCAACATAAGGCGTAGTTTACGATTCAACTCGATATCTTATTCAATCATTTTCACCTCAACTAAAACACGATTACATCATAAAAGCACGAGTGTTTGTGTGTATGCCAATTCAGCTTAGGTACACCATTTCCCGATCAAATTCAGAATTTGGTCGATCAAACAAGAACTACTCCAATCAATACAAGAAAACCTGTAATATATTATAAATGGGATGTGCACCAAGTCTTAGAGGTACTCGATCATTTTAAGAACTCTCGATCCGCGGGAGTACAGTACAACCTTCGCGCCACCACGTTCATTTTACCTTTAGCTATGAGGTACAAGCGCAACACAGAAGTTCGACGTCAACGTGTTCTGACGGCTTACTCAAGAAGGTGGTATTTGGCCCCTAGTAGTTGGGTAAATCGAGCAAGAACGACTAATAATTGGACACGGGTTCTTAGTCAACGTGGTGGTGCTCGCACCATGAAGATCATACAGTACAAGAGCACATTGACTACATGGTGTCGCTACTGGAGGACAAATATCTGTTGGTGTACAGCTGGTTAAACTCTCTCTTTACTCACCCATGCTTAATCCAATTGAGAATGTATTCTCCGCATTTAAGTCGGGAGTGAAACGTACATGTACCTTGCGCTCCATAGAGACGATATTCTTCGACCCCCATAAGCATTACAATAGCTGAACTTCGTGCTGACGTCATGCTTCGCGCCGCAAAGCACACTATGCCCACTAAGGTCGCACCAGAGCTCTGTGATTCCGATGCAGCACGCACGTTAAGTTTTCATGCTCGCACTACAATGTAATGGTTGGATCACGATAAGATGTCGCAGTTAATCCGTTCTAAAAAGTAAAATGTTTTACAGGTTATCTTGTATTGATTGGAGTAGTTCTTGTTTTGATCGACAAAATTCTGAATTTGATAGGGAAATGGTGTATTTACCACTAAGAAGTTACAACAATGAATTGTGAGGTGAAATCGTAAGTCGAGGCTACTACGGTACGTTACGCGTATCTTATTGGTTAAAAATGCGTTGAAATATTGTGCATATTTGCACAGTCAAACTTACACACTCTGGACGACGTAATACTATACGAGAACGAGGAGAATTACTACCTGAACCGTGAATGTTGTATACAGCAAGTCTATAATGCTCGCTAATTGATGGTGTAGGACCAATGACCTGGTGTCAAGAATGCGTAGGTCCGTGATTAAATTGCTAACCTCTGATTTCGATGGTTAGTAGTTCGTGAGTGTGAACTAATGTGCGACTCTAGCGCGTTTCCGCTTGCGGGGCTTCGTTGAGCACGGATTGTGGTTGTTAGCTTCACGCAAGACGAAGAGCAGTTGTGATCTTTAGCTGGGAAACTCGACGTTCTCGTACGTCTGGAGAAATTGAAAGGTGAGCCATTCCAATTTCAAAAGTTTGTGAGCTGTTGTGACGGGGTCACACGAGCACCTTGCTTAGAGGAAGCGTGCTATTAAGAGTATACAAACTCTAAGTGAACGGCAGTTCACTAGTCCCTGGTCTTAGGGGGACTTAATAGCCAGTTTAGAGTAGATTTTAGACTGATTTATTTATAGTTAATTAGGTCCATTTGGCCTGTAATACAAATTACTAATTAACTATACTTTATCGTAATTATGCATATAAAAGGTAGGTTTAATGTTATTGGTTGGCCCTCAGCCACCGAACCTACGTGGCAGTAGTGTGGCTCACACCACAGTGTGGCCCACACCACTCCATCAGAGTATTAAAACAAATACTCGTAGAAGTATATCTACTTCTAAAGGCGGTACCCTTTCTGGGGTACCCCTTTCATGTAACCCCGTTACATCCTCCCCCACTTAGGTTGGAAACACCCCCAACCAATGAGGAGCTAGGAAGAGAGCTCCGTTCTCTTTCCTGTCCTTTGTCGATACCCATCGACAAGCCACCGTTGTGGCTTAAGGCTTTTCATTCAGCCTTTTCGCGCGTCCAAGACACCTGGAGGCTTCCACGTCAGCCTCCCAAGATGCCTAAGAAGGCTAACACCCGCGGCGCTTCGGCGCCTTCTAAGTCTAAGACCGCGAGGTCGAAGACTGCTAAGGCCAAGTCGAAAGACAAGGCCGCTCCGCGCAAGGAAGTCCGCAAGGCGGCTTCCGAGGCAGACAGCAAGCGTACCGCTGCTGCTGCCAGCCAAGAAGGGAGTTCGCGACGCAGTCGCTCGCGCTCCCTGTCACCCGACGATAGGCCGAACCCTCGGTTCGCCTATCGGGACCACAGTCCCGGATCTGAGTCCCCGGAATTTCACATTCCTATTATCACGGGATCAGAGTCCGGCGGGGACTCTCCTGGATCCGCTAAGGATCCATCTTCTTCTCAGGATGCTCCTTCACAGGATGCTCCTGTACAGGACGCTCCTCCGCAGGACGCTCCTGTTGATGATAGCGAATCATCAGAGGCAAAGGCAGCTTCGACGAGCTCGCCTGCCAAGAACCTTACCTTGACCGAAGGTAAGGCTCGAGCCCAAGCTGCGAAAGCAGCTTCTCCAAAGCGGGCTGGTGAGGGCGCTGCTGCTGCTAAGAAGCGCGCAGCCCCTGGCTCTCCTACGTCAGAGCCTTCAATCGCTAAGGGATTTAAATCCCTGTTCGACTCCTCAGACGAGGAGGAAGAGGAGGGGGCTGTCTCCGAGCCCCGAGAGATCTCCAATGATCTCGATGAGCAGCAAGAGCGTTACCAAACCGCTCAGCTGCAAGGCACTCCTGTGCCTCCCACGCCGGTGTATCCTCGCGGATACTATCCACCGGATGCGGGGTCTGGGTCTCCAATGTTCTTGGAGCACCTCAAGGCCCCTCGTGGACTTAACCATGGGCGCACTTCACGTGGCGCCTATGAGCGTGCCTTGGTTCAAGATGAACCACTCTTTGTCAATGACATTGAGGCCGCTAGGTGTGTGCTGCTTGCACCACACCGAATTCCGTTAAAGGAATTCACTAGTCTTCGAAAGAAATCCGAAGACCGTGGTGGGCTCTTCCCCGTGTGGGGCTACCCTTGGGTACAGCCCGAGAACACCACAACCCAGAGGAACTGTTCTGGAGATGGGTTTCTCTGAAGAACTTCACAGTTCAGGAGTTGAAAGAACTCCGAGAAGATCGTCTGCTGTCCTATGTCTTGGACCAGCGAGATATTCGAATTGAGTTTGCCCACTTAGTCGCTAAGCGGCAACTCCACTCCGTTATGGAGGGACTTAGACAGCAGTCTAAGTCCAGCGCTCAAGATGAGCGCGGGTACGGTTCCGTCAACCCAGGGACCGTACACCGTAAGGCGGCTAAAAAGCCGCGGACTACCTACGCCCCGGCTGTTGATCCCAAATCTCAACAGCCTTCGGGCAGTCAACCCGGAGCCGGACTTCCGGTTCCCACGAATTCTGTGACGAGGGGTAACCACGCCACTTCACAAGCAGCTGGCGCTTCCCAGAGCGCCGCCGCTCTTGGACGACCCGCTCCACATGATAGTGGAGCTCGCCGTTCCGGTCAAGGAGGGCAGGAGGAGCTCTCGCACGCGTTTGAGTACGCGGCTCCTTCTCAGCCGTATCCTTCTGGACCCTCATCTTCGGGTCGGGACTCTGTGGGGTCCCTATTAAGTGACGAGGTCCGTCAACTTCGAGATCGCGTCTATGCGATCGAGATAGCCCTTGGGCTTGGACCTGGTGGTCAGTGCAGCGGGGCTGCCGTAGCTTTGCGTCAGAGGAAGACGTACGACTCAGAGAGTCAAAGGGAGGGTTCTATCGGAGAACCCAAACACAGTCCGTAGGACTAGATAAAATGCAAACTGAATGTATTGATCTTGCGGCTCTGCCGCTTACGGTGCGAATACCTGCACCTCACTATAGCCTATAGCTAACGCTAGATACTAGCTCAATGAGTGGACCTGAGGCCACACTCCTCAACAGAGGTAACCCTTGTGTCATACAGACGAAAAGGGTAACCTCACGTGTAACCCCGTTACACTCTCCCCCATCAAACTGAGGAACACCCGTGTTCCTCCAGTTGAGGTCACACCACGTCACGTGGCGAATCTTTCTGCTCAACGAGCACATTCTTCAAACTGCTGCGCGGCACATACACATGCCCGCAGCTCCTGGGTCTCCAGACCACAGCTCACAACCGTCGCGCGCCAGCGCTTCTTCGTCAGGGCATAGCCCAAGTGCATCGCGTCTCTCAGTGAGAGAATACTACACCGCGTATCGTCGCCGCCACGGCATACAGCCCATGGCACCTACGCAAGGTGACGCTCCGCCACCAACTGGTCCAGGACCAAACACCGGGTACGGTTTAGTGCCCGAGGATGAGCTCGACTACGAGGAGAGCACTAGGGGCTCACCCTCGCGTATGTCGGAGGTCTCGGCACCACGCTCACCAGAGCAACGGCAATTACGAACGCCGAATCCGTTCCCCGAACGATCATCGCCGCTGAGATCCTTATACGGTGGATCAGCGCTATCCTCACGCGAGGAAGGGGAAATCCCTGAGGCCAACATCATCACCAACCCGTTGGATGAGGCCCAGGGCCGACAGTTGGAACAACAGCGTGGTGCTCCACGCTCCAACATTCCAGAGGCTCGACCCTTGGTGAGCGATTCCCAACGGGACTATGGCTTCCGGCCCCGCGACCCCGCGGTTGTTGCTCGGGAGGCTGCCCAGCAACTCTTGACAACGTATGTCATCGGGCCCGAGGCCACAACACCTGACCAGGTGGCCGCACGTACTCAGCTCCGTGAGCAGTACCTGACGCCCCAACGGACAACTCCGTCGGAGTATGCTCAGCGTCTGAGCGACCAGAGCAACAACCTGTCCGTCCCGGACATGCGGAGAATCCCAGTGGTCTTCCGACCTGGTGAGCTCTCTCACGAAGAAGACGCGCAGTTCCAAAACTGGGTGGAACACTCGCGCAAGCTGTCTTCACTTGTAGCTCTACGAGCTAGCTTCAGCAAGCAAGACGTTCTGCTTGAACGTCGGCTGCGCTTCCGATATGCGAAGCGAAAGGCCAACGACCTATTACGATCTCATAGATCTCGCCCCCATGGGGCTACTGCGTCGCGCGATACTCCACGATCGAGCTCTCGCGCGCGCTCTGACACATCGTCAACACGCTCTAGCACCGGGAAGCGCGAGCAGACCGACGAGTCGGTCGAGGGCGCGACTGCCGCCTCGGGTGCTCCCGATCAAAAGCGTCCACGACGTCAGGGCAGTCTTGCCGGAGCGGCACTTCATACTCCCATGACGGAGGCATGCCCCGCCATTTCACCAGATACTGGGTATGACCCCGGCGCCGCCGGCGCTTCAACAATCGCTCCAAGTGGTAGTGGAGCTCCCCATGCTGATCCAGCAACGCCGGAGGGCGCCTATCCTCCGCTGGATTCTCGCTATGCGACTGTTGACCGCGTGCACGCTGTGGAGCGTGAATTCGCACAGCACCGCGGTTTCCGCGACTGGGTGGCGGGCCAGCTCTCCCGCTTCGCGGATGACCTGGAGCAGGCTGAACACCATGTCGACGAGGTCGCAGACCAGGCCTCGCAGGGCGTTGAGAGACTTGGGAACCAGCAGGCAGCCCGCATGGCGGCCCTGGAGCGCTCGAATCTTGAGCTGCGCGACTTGGTCGCTCGTCTGCAGGGTCAGATTGACCTGCTGGTGCGCTTGCAGCGGAGCGGCGCTCAACAGTAGCCGTTGGCTTTCCACTCGGTGCTAGCGCTTCCGCGCTCACCTGGCTCGGGTCCCGGTATGGCTTAAGCAAGCCTACGTAAAACACCGGGTGGGTGCGCATCTTCTTCGGAAGATTGAGCGTGTACGCCAGGCCCTTCTTGGCCACGACCTTGAACGGTCCGATGAAACGAGGACGCAACTTCGTCTTGAAGACCGCAGAGACTGCATGTGTAGGTAGGTTTTTAGCGTTTAATAAAACCAGGTCTCCGACCTCAAAGTTCCACACATTTCTTCTGCCTCTTGCATCCGCTTGTTCCTTTTGAACGTCTTGGCTTTCAGCCATCGCGTCACGTACGTGACGTAAAACGCTGAGGCGTAGTGACAGGAAGTCATCCACTTGTTTCCGCACAGCGGTAGGGCTGACGTCAGCTAGCCACTCGGCTTCTCCCCCATCAAGCCCAGAGTCACGACGTGACGGCGTCAACGGGACGCGAGGGTGCGTGAGGCCATTCACATAGAACGGGGTGAAGCCTGTCGAGGCATGCACCGCATTGTTCATTGCGAACTCCACAACAGGGAGCATGGCGCTCCAACGCTTCGGCGTTTCAGCGCAGACGCTGCGCAGAATGTCTTCGACAACGCGATTCGCGCGTTCAGTCTGACCGTCGGTCTGCGGATGGTCCGCCGTAGACATATCCAGTCTAGTGCCTAGCACCTTAAACACCGCAGACCAAAACTCACCCGTGAAACGGGGATCACGGTCAGAAACAATTGACTCAGGGAGTCCATGTTGTCGAAAGACACGATCCAAAAACAGCGACGCTGTACCCTTACCATCAATGGTATCCGGCACCGCCGCTAAGTGAGCCATCTTGCTCAATCGGTCCACAAAGACCACCACGCCTGTGTTGCCTGCCGAATCCTTCGGCAGACCAAACACAAAGTCCATACTAATGGACTGCCAACACCCAGAAGGGACAGGCAAACTCGCCAAAGGCGCTGCCGAATGCGGCGAGGGTTTCACCCGTTGACACGACTCACACGTACTCACGTACGATTTCACCCACTTGTATAGTTTGGGCCACCAATAATCCCGGCTCACCGAGCCATAAGTCTTCTCACGACCAAGGTGACCGCTCAGCGGAACGTCGTGTGCCTCATAGAGGATACGATACTTCAACTCCTCATCATGAGGAACCACCACTCGGGGGGTATCATCCGTACCCGTGCTGTAATACAGCAAACCTCCCTCGAGGGTATAGCGATGTAATCGCGCTCGCAGCCGCGCAGACAGGGTGACGTTTGAGTCTTTAAACTCCTCGCTCCCAAGAGCACGTAGCACAGCTACACAAACATCATCTCGTGCATACGCCGCACGGATCAGCTCTGTTACAGACGAGCTCACGCTCGTAACATGAGCGAGCTCATAGTCCGGTCTGCGCGAAAGCGCATCGGCAAGAGCATTTTGCCTGCCAGGCTTATACTTCACCTCGAAGTTGTACTCCGCAAAGAAGGAGAGCCAACGGGCCATCCTCTGCGAGAGGTGTGGCGACTGTGTCGCGGTGCGTAATGACGCATGATCAGTGAAGATCACAAACGGCTTAGAGCCCAGCAGGTGCACCCTGAATTTGACGAGAGCGTACTTCATAGCAAGTAGCTCTTTGTCATGAACTGGATAGTTCTTCTCAGCAGCCTTGAGCTGCCGAGATTCAAACGCAATGACGCGTTCACGCCCATTGGCGTCTGCTTGCAGCAGTGCACAGCCAATGGCAAAATCAGATGCGTCACAGACGACACTGAACGGACGATCCGGGTCCGGAAGAGCCAATATTGGCGCTTGGAGGAGGCTCTCCTTAATGGCTTCGAAAGCCGATTGCTGTTCGGTGTTCCAACACCACTCAGCGTCCTTCTTCAGGAGGTTGGATAGTGGCCGCGCCAACTCAGCGTAGTTCTCGCTGTACTTGTGCAAGTAATTGGCAAGGCCAAGCCACTTCCTTAAGTCCTTCAGGTTCACAGGAACCGGCCAATCAACAATGGCCTTGACCTTAGCAGGATCTGCTCTCAGGCCACGCTTCCCAATGAAGCATCCCAGAAACGGGATTTCCTCCGCGCCGAAAATGCATTTATCAGCATTGGCGTATAGCTTGTTTGTGCGCATGCACTCGAGCACCGCTCTCAAATGGTCGACGTGATTCTCCACGTCAGACCTCCCGTGCTCCGCACGACTATGGACGAATATGTCGTCAAAGTACGTCTGTGCGTACGCCCGATGGGGCCGGAATAACTGCGTCACCAGACGGTTAAACGTTGCCGGCGCGTTCGACAGCCCTTGGGGCATCACCAACCACTCCCAGAGCATACCGCTCGGAGTGCTAACCGCCGTAAGCGGGATGTCACTAGCTCGCATGAGCAACTGGTAATACCCATCGACTAAGTCGAGCGCACTATACAGTGTACACCCCACCATGTTGTTCTGGAGAACGTCCTTTCGAGGAATCGGCGTCTGCGCCGGAATGGTGGCCGCATTCAGCTTGTTAAAAGCATGGACAATGCGCCATTTGCCATTTGGCTTTCTGACACAGAACGTTGGCGTGGAGTGTGGAGACTTACTCTCTCGCACTAACCCCGCTTCGTGCTTCGCACGGAAAAAGGCGTCAATGACGTCACACTGTTCCTTAGGAAGAGGCCACTGCCGTGTTACGCAGTATTTGGTTCCTGGAACCAGGTCAATCTCATGACGAACACCTCGATCCGGAGGCAGACCCATAGGCGGGGTCTTTGAGACGACGTCTCCATACTCCAGTAACAAGGAGTGAAAAGGATCCGACGGATCTTTCAGGATCGCCGATCCACTACGCGCATTAAGCGCCTGCTTCGTGTCCTCCAGGACCGCTTCGTCAACAAGTGACGACGAGTTCAACTCTTCGGCTGGTCGTATTAAGACCACTTCGGCTAAGCCGCCCGCCTTCAAGGCGTCTCCGAGCTCGCCCGCAGACATCTCGTCTAGCTTGAGCAAAGCATCAACAGTGGGGAGGTCACTAAGGCTGATGTCGCCATCGACTTCTCCCGTCACTCCATTTACGAGTGTGTATAACTGCTCACTGCAGTCGCGTGGAGCATCCTCGCTCGACACGCTGGACACCTCGTCCGACGTATACAACGTCGCAGACGCTCTGCGTCTCATCCTCCTCCTTCTCTGTGCCCGAGACCGGGTGGAAGAGGGCAACAAGGCGACATCACTATCGCCCCGTCCAAGTGCCGCGGCACTGACGTTCCCGCAGGAACCAATGTCTCTCGAGACACTAGGCATTCCATGCCCTTGAACCGGTGGATTACATGCCACCCCATGCGCATTAGTAGGGCCGCGCCCAAAATGCCTCGACGTACCGTCGACAATGCTCAAACGAGCACGCAGACACTTGCCATCCGGCCGAGTGCTGCTCAGTGGAGTACGTGCCACTACACAATTGTCATCCGGGCGTAGCCCGTGAAATCTCGGCTCATTGCCGACCGCGTCCACCTGGACACGCGGTGGTGTGTCCCTCGTCGGACCGACACCACCCAGTGGATTACGTGCCACTCCACGTTCGTCCAACGAGCTACGCTCGGGACCAGCAGACGTTGTCAACGTCGCTCCTAACTCGGGGCTAGTGTCCCCGACACAGGCGTTCTCTAACTCGGACACGCCAACGTCCAGCAAAGAGACCGACCCGGTCCAATGCTCGCGCCAATAGCGCTTCTGCGTCCTGGCAGAGGTGGGTTCATGACTCGCCAAAGCTCCATCAGGAGAGAAGTGCGTAGCACCTAATGTTTTCGACTTCCAGTCGATCCATGGCTCGTGGCGTTCCAGCCACGCCATGCCAAGTATGAGGTCATACCTCGAGTCCAGGTCTAAGACCAAACAGCGTTCCCTGCTGTCGAAGTCTAAGAACTTCACGCCCAAATCCAATGGGACCTTGGGCACCGTAACACGGGTTCCCGTCGCTAGACGGACAGTGACTACGTCACTAGCACGCGCTCGCAGCGCCTCAGCATACAGCTGACTACCTTCCACAGTGGAGCGCCGGACGTAATTGCCCGACGCACCCGAATCGATCAACACGATCCACGGCTTCTCAAAGCCCTTCACGGTCGCCTCAACGACCAGCAAGCCCGGCTTGCATACGCGATTCTTTTGAGAGAATATCGATCTCTCCGGGGCCAAGCCCTGCTGACCTCTACCTCCCTGAGGTACAACAGAACCTAGTTCTTCCCCAGCAGGCGGCCCCGCGCCTACTGGGAGTGGTCGTTTCCCCGCGACGAGTCAGATTTCCGACTCGAAGCGGTGTTTCGGCTCAGTTGAGCCTTGCGCGATCTGCGCAACGGACAGCCCGTCCTAAGGTGGTCTGTACTACCGCAGGAGAAACAGCGACGAATGCCACGACGCTGCTCAGCAGCTCGAAGCTCAGCAGCTTCATCTTCAGCATAGCTGAGGTCCATTGGCACCGGACCCTCCGACGGACTCGCCTGAGGCACACTCCAGCCCATGCGGGCTGACCTAAAGTTGTGCTCGGCGTTCAACGCCACGGCCACAGCCTCCTCGAACGAGGATGGGCGGCTACGGAAGACTTCCGTTCGCGCCACACCGGTCCGGAGACCGTCCATGAACACCGTTGTGGTGACTACCTCCGGTAGAGGATCGGCAAACATGCCAGCAATGAGCGTTCGAAGCTCTTGGACGTAGTCCAGTAATTCCTTCTTGCCCTGGCGACATGCCAGGAAGCGCGAACGCACGCGATACGCATGGTTCGGGGGCAAGAATACTCGCGAGAGCTGCCGCTTCAGCTCATCCCATGTCGGGAAGGCACCGTCAACTGACGACCCATTCGTGAGTGCCCACTCACGCGCTCGCCCACTGAGCTTAGAAATCGCAAGCGCTACGCGCTGGTGCTCAGTCTGGAGCAAGGCCGAACTCATGGCCATCTCAACCTCTCTGATCCACAGCATGAGGTTCTCTCCTTCCTTCCCTTCGAAGGACTGGACACTCAACATGAGTGGTTTTGGTCGGGTCGACCCTTGCAGCGCGGCTGCTGTCATTGAGGGAGCCACCGTGCTCATCCTCTGCTGAATGTGCTCCAGCAGAGCATTCTCATAACTTGAGAAAGCCTCGAGACGCGCGTTGATAGCGTCCGGGCCTTGCGAAGCAAGATGCGCCACGCCCTCTGGGCCCAACAAGGACATCAGCTTTTTAAGCGCCTCTTGTTGCCCGGGGGCGAGGTTTGCAAACGCAGCTTGTTCCATCCTCACAGAGGAACAGTCTAGTCAGACTCAGGTGAGGGATTGACTACAAGTGCTACCAAGTGCAGCGGGGCTGCCGTAGCTTTGCGTCAGAGGAAGACGTACGACTCAGAGAGTCAAAGGGAGGGTTCTATCGGAGAACCCAAACACAGTCCGTAGGACTAGATAAAATGCAAACTGAATGTATTGATCTTGCGGCTCTGCCGCTTACGGTGCGAATACCTGCACCTCACTATAGCCTATAGCTAACGCTAGATACTAGCTCAATGAGTGGACCTGAGGCCACACTCCTCAACAGAGGTAACCCTTGTGTCATACAGACGAAAAGGGTAACCTCACGTGTAACCCCGTTACAGTCAGGCTGCCGCTCAGGCTGGCAAGCCGGGGACCCTTGAGGTCCTTCGCCAAGACTTGGACGCTCTTGGTCGTGAGACTCATGAGCTCCATGGGCGTGTTGACCGCCGAGCTCCGGCTGCTGCTGTGAAGGAGCTCCGTCGAGGCTTAGACGTTCTAAGCCATGAGGTGCATGGTCGTATGCCCTCTTATGAGCCGCAGGGGTACTCGTACCACTCGGCTTATGGGTATAGCTCTTACCCGAGCTCTTCCCATTCGGTACCGTCATACCCTTCGTATGACTCGCGTGGGTACCAGCCTGTATATCACTCACAGGCTTCGACACCGGCAACTCCGGTTGTCCAGAGAGCTCAGCCTCGTTTCGAGGAGGTGAGTTCTCACCTTGGTCTTCCTCCGTCCGAGAAGGAAGACCCAGCGGATCGTGATACCGCTTAAGACGCCCCACGTAGAACGTCGGGTGCGTCGCCATTGACTTGGGGAGGTCAATGGTATACGCCGCGCCATGTCTGGCCAGGACCGCAAAGGGTCCGATGAAGCGGTGCTTCAACTTGTTGCTCTCTACAGAGCTAACCACCTTTAGCGGTAGGTTTTTAGTGTCTAGGAGAACTAGGTCACCAACCTTAAACACGTTTAAGTTTCCTCTACTTGTTTTGTCAGAGTACTCCTTTTGTTTGTCTTGGGCTAACGCCATTGCGTCTCTAACCCGGCTGATCAACGTCAGCCTGTTGTCGATAAACGACGACAACTGTCTTTTTAAAGACTCGGGCTCTATTTCAGAGACCTGGGAGGAAAAGGCTTTCCGAGCCTCTCCCCCACTTACGATGGAGGCCACGGTGCCTCCCCGCAAGGTTAGCGGCACCTGGGGGTGTCGTAACCCATTCAAATAGAACGGGGTAAACCCCGTTGATGCGTGTACCGCATTGTTGAGTGCAAACTCAACCATAGGAAGCTGATCCGACCAGGATCGAGGTGCTTCCGCACAGATACTGCGCAGAGTATCTTCGAGCACGCGGTTGACGCGCTCCGTCTGACCATCCGTCTGCGGGTGGTCTGCAGTTGACATCGTCAACTTAGTTCCCAGCAATTGGAACAGGGTGTCCCAGAACGCACCCGTGAAACGCGGGTCTCTGTCCGAGACTATGGTCTCTGGTAGACCATGATAGCGAAACACGCTATCTAGGAACAGCTGTGCAGCTTGTTTCCCGGTGACCTTGTCACGTACCGGAGCAAGATGTACCATCTTGCTCAAACGGCAGACAAACACCAATATGCCGGTGTTGCCCTTGTCATCGGCCGGCAGGCCGAAGACGAAGTCGAGACTCATCGACTTCCAGCAATCTGCTGGTACAGGTAGGCTCTGCAGTGGAGCCGAGGCGTGGCCCGAAGGCTTCACCCTCTGACATGTTTCACATGTCTTGACATAGTGTGCCACCCACTTATACATGCGGGGCCACCAAAATGTCTGAGAGACCATTTGGTAGGTCTTCTCCCGGCCAAGATGGCCACTTATCGGCGCATCATGCGCCTCTAGAAGTATGTCATACTTCAGATCCTCGTCGTTTGGAACGACAACCCGAGGAGGATCTCTAGGGTCTACTCTGTAATGGAGTAACCCATCGGCCAGCTCACAACGATGGAGCTGCGCCCGCTGTCGAGGCGAAAGCCTGTCGACTTTGGCGTCCTTGCCATCGGACAAGAACTGCACCAGTGGTATATAGTTCTCGTCCTCCTGATACGCCAAGCGTATCCGATCATATAGATCTGTCGTGACCCGACTGACATGAGCTAGCTCATAGTCAGGTCGACGCGACAAAGCATCGGCAAGCACGTTGAGCTTGCCCGGCTTGTATTCAACGCGGAAGTTGTATTCCGCGAAGAATGACAGCCACCTCGCCATCCGCTGCGAAAGATGCGGCGAGTTGGTGGCAGTCCGCAAGGACGCGTGATCCGTATAGATCACAAAGGGCCTCGTGCCCAAGAGGTGAACTCTAAATTTGACAAGAGCGTACTTCATTGCAAGTAGCTCCTTGTCATGAACGGGATAGTTCCGTTCGGCAGCCTTCAGCTGCCTGGACTGGAAGGAGATGACACGTTCGTGTCCTTCATCGTCCTTCTGCAACAGCGCACAGCCTATTGCATAGTCAGAAGCGTCACAGACGACGCTAAATGACTTGTTTTCGTCCGGCAAGGCCAGGACTGGCGCTTGCTGTAAGCTCGCCTTGATGCTGTCAAAAGCATCCTGGTGCTGTTGCTTCCAGACCCAGTCGGCCTCTTTCTTTAAGAGATCCGACAAGGGTCGAGCTAGTTCAGCGTACCCTGCGCTGTACTTGTGAAGATAGTTGGCTAAGCCCAACCACTTCCGGAGGTCCTTCTGCGACCTCGGGGTCGGCCAAGCCGCTATGGCCTTGACCTTCCCTGGATCGGCGCGTACGCCGACCCTGCTGACAAAGCAACCGAGGACTTTTATCTCCTCAGCTGCAAAGACGCACTTGTCGATGTTGGCATAGAGCTTGTTAGCTCTCATGACCTCAAACACTCGACGGAGGTGCTTCAAATGCACCTCCATAGCCGTCTGACCGCCTTCAGCACGGCTATGGACGAATATATCGTCGAAGTACGTCTGAGCGAACGTACGCAATGGTCTAAACAATTGTGTGACCAAGCGATTGAACATCGCTGGGGCATTCGATAGCCCCTGTGGCATCACTAGCCACTCCCAGAGCATCCCACTCGGGGTGCTCACTGCGGTGAGAGGAATGTCACTCTCTCGCATCAGGATCTGGTAGTATCCGTCTACCAGATCCAGGGCACTGTACAGCGTACAGCCCGACATGTTGTTCAGCAACACATCCTTGCGAGGGATCGGCGTCTGTGCCGGTACCGTCGCATTGTTCAGCTTGTTGTAAGCGTGAACTAGACGCCACTTCCCGTTCGGTTTCCGAACGCAGAAGGTCGGCGTCGAGTGCGGGGACTTCGACTCCCGCACCATGCCCGACTTCGCCTTTTCGGCGAAGAAGGCATCTATGACCTCGCACTGCTCGCGAGGTAGAGGCCACTGCCTCGTGACACAATACTTTGTGCCAGGCACGAGGTCAATCTCGTGCCGAACTCCCCGATCCGGCGGGAGTTGGGATGGTGGGTGCTTCGACACCACATCCGAGTATTCCTTCACAAGAGGATACACTGGATCCTCCGGGTTCTTGAGAATCTCAGAACCCAAGCGCGTTGCACGCTGCTTCGTGAACCCCTCCAGGACGTCCTCGTCCATTACGGAGGAAGAGTTCAAATCCTCAGGAGTGGTCTCCGGCTTCAGGAGCACCATCTCCGCAATCTCTCCGGCCTTCAACTCGGCCAGGAAGTCCTTCATGGACAATTCCTCGAGGTTCAGCAGTGCTGACACCTCTGGCAGTGCCTCCAGATGGACGGCACCTGCCTTCACTTGACGACCGGACACGCCGTCGAAGACATGGCATTGCTCTTCGACCGGCCGTGCCGGTGGAGTCTCAGACTCCGAGTGTGGTACTTGGTTATCCACACGGGAGGTGCTCAACGGCACCCCCGCAGTACTGGTCTTCTTGACCCCGCGTGGAACTACGTTACCCACGCTAGAGACGCATACTGCGCTCTCGATCTTCTCGGTCTCTTCGACCTCGTGTGGAACTATGTTACCCACACCGGAGGCGCCCTCAGCGCCCTCCCCAGCAGCCTCAGCTGCTTGCGGACCTACGTTACCCGCTTGCGGAACTACGTTACCCGCCTGTGGACCTATGTTACCCACTTGTGGACCTATGTTACCCACACAGGAGACACCTTTAGCGCTCTCCTTAGCAGCCTCTGCTGCTTGCGGACCTATGTTACCCGCCTGGTCAGTGCCGTCCGGCACTGCCACAGTCGAAGCCCATACGGCGCGACGACTCTTAGCGTTGGGACTTGCCGTCGTGGCAATCCCACACGCTTGGCAATGAGCCTTGGTCTCACGACCGGTTGCGAGGCTCATCGCAACATCTTCGTTGGAGTCCGTGACTCCCAATACTTCTTCGGGCGCGTAAGCGCCTTGGCGACCATCTCTGGCGCCCCAGTCCCGGACAGAGGTGGGAACATTACTCACCAAAGCTCTGTCGGAGACCGCGGGCCGGCTAGCCCCAATGGCTTTGCCGCGCCAATCGATCCAGGGCTCGTGCTTTTCGAGCCACGGCATGCCCAGGATCAAGTCGTACTTGTCCATGTCTAGGACAAGGAACGACTCCGTGCTGTCAAAGTCTTCAAACTTTACAGCCAGGTCCATACGGACCCCAGGTACGTTAACCACCGTACCATCGGCCAGTCTCACCGAGACCTGGCCCCTGCCTTTGCTTTCTCGCAACGCATCGGCATACTTGTCGCCATTCCGCGCGACCGTCTGGCGTCGAGCAAAGTTTGTCGACGCCCCAGAGTCAATCAGGACTCTAAAGGGATCTCCATATCCCCGTACACTCGCGTGTACCACGAGCAGTCCACCGCTGCTCTTTCTCGTCTCGAGAGCACCCAGGCTCTCAGGGGCTAAGCCTCCATGGCGTGCGCCGTCCGCACTCCTACCATGGGGACTTAGATCTTCCCCAGTAGGGCGCCCCGCCCCTACTGGTGACCCCAGTTCCCCTGGCTCTTGGGTCGCGGCTTCTGCCACGGGCCCCTCGAGCCCCTAGGTTTGGAAGGGAACTTCCTTTGCCCTCCCGCAGGGCAGGCACGTTGCATGTGCCCGAGCTTCCCACATCCGTAGCAACGGATGGAGCTCTGTACGGCCGTACCCAGTTCCATGGGTACCGGCCCTGTGCTAGCTCCAGCTGCTGGAGCTCCTTGCACTGCGCCTGACGACGCATTGTGGCCTTGCCACACCGACGTAGGAGTACGAGCCTGTCGGTGGCTGTACTCCTCTTGGAGGGCGATCTGGATCGCTTCCTCCATAGTGTTCGCATGCACGCGGAACAACTGTGTGCGGGATGGGCCCACCTTCAGGCCATCCATGAACACGGTCACTTTGATGTGTTCAGGTAGGGGGTTCCCTACCAGAGATGCAGCGAGTACTCGCATCTCCTGGATGTACTCATGCAGCTCACGCTTCCCTTGTTTACAGGCAAGGAAGCGCGAGCGCTGGCGATACTCATAGTTCGCCGGAAGGAAGGCGGCTCTAAGCTGTTGACACAGCTGAGCCCAGGTTGTGAAACAACCCGGCGTCGTCGCTTCGCGCGTGTACGCCCAGGTCTTCGCCCGACCTCCTAGGTTGGACAGGGCGAAAGCGACCCGAAGTCGCTCGGTCGAGATTAGAGCCGCGTCCATCGCGAGCTCTACCTCTCTGACCCAGAAGTGGAGGTTCTCTCCCTCCTTACCCTCATAAGGGTTAACCTTGAGCCTCAACGGCTTAGGTTGGGCTGGCTTCATCTCAGCCACGGGGGTCTGCAGCCCCTGTACGTGGGCGATTAGCCCTCTCTCGTACGTGTCGAACGCCTCGATGCGTTCGACCTGCTCGGCCGGCGTAGCAGCCGCCAAGCTTCGGAGAGCATCTCCTCCAAAGATGCCCACCATCTTCCGGACCGACTCAAACTGAGAGTCGGTCAAATGAGGGAACTCCCCTCTATCCATCCTGGCTTACCTTGTAGGAGCCACTGAGGATTCAGGTAGTCAATCTACCCGCGTAGGCGTGGATTGACTACAAGTGCTACCAAGTGTGACGGGGTCACACGAGCACCTTGCTTAGAGGAAGCGTGCTATTAAGAGTATACAAACTCTAAGTGAACGGCAGTTCACTAGTCCCTGGTCTTAGGGGGACTTAATAGCCAGTTTAGAGTAGATTTTAGACTGATTTATTTATAGTTAATTAGGTCCATTTGGCCTGTAATACAAATTACTAATTAACTATACTTTATCGTAATTATGCATATAAAAGGTAGGTTTAATGTTATTGGTTGGCCCTCAGCCACCGAACCTACGTGGCAGTAGTGTGGCTCACACCACAGTGTGGCCCACACCACTCCATCAGAGTATTAAAACAAATACTCGTAGAAGTATATCTACTTCTAAAGGCGGTACCCTTTCTGGGGTACCCCTTTCATGTAACCCCGTTACAGCTGTCGCTTCGACCATTTTCTTTAGTATAGGTTAACCAGTCTCGTTTTCTATCGATTTCGTCAGATATTTCATGAAGACGGACCACTCTAAAAAAACTAGTTTACTTCTTTGTGGGCAAGGAGACGGTACTGATACTCTTAAGTGGCGGATAATTGAGGGCCTCATTTCCAAACTACCATTATTTCCATGCTGGTAAAGGGTTTGTGCTAGGAAATTCAAAATCTTCGGGCAAACAGTGAAATTTATTGTCCCAGTAGACTAAGGACTGTTGTGTTACCGTTGCGCCTGGTTGATCGCATAAAAGTCTCACATCTCTGCAGCATTTAGCTGTGTGAACACTCCAGATGAGCTCCGGATAGATAGCCCAGCGAGTGCAGTAGAGATAAAAGGCACAGTAACGTCCGATACATGGAGTGGCCGAGGATAGATATCTCAATTGTGGTGTAGGGGGATCAGCAAAATCTGCGAGATCGCTAGATCCAACTTCCCACCAATGCCCGGACACCGACTAACGAAGGGGGTCCTCCGATGATCCGTGATCTGCTGAACTTGCTCACCTTGTGTACCCGTCGGTTGGGCTGGATCTTCATCTCTTGGTGACTGCTAAGTTGCTCGATCGGTGTTGGTTGAACGTCTTGGCGTGACGTTGGGGTCGTAGAGTGGCGTGGAAGTCATCACACCACTCGCCAGTAGTAGATCCGGAGTCCAAGCGATTAGATCAAGCTTGGATCCGGCGGCCTAGATCTGGATCCGGCCTTGTAGTAATTCCTTTCTCGTTGATCTCCCTTTATGCGGGGTCCTTTGATTGCTTGGCGCTTCCTATAGCACGATCTTGATCGTTGAGAAACCGAAGATCTACCGGCTAAGCAATTAATACCGGGATCTTGGATCTGCACTTAGGGTAAGATACTAGGAGGTTGGATCTAGCCAATATATTATCTAGATATTATCAACCACCCTAGATCTATACACCTAAATCGCTATTAATACCGTAGGGCCAATGTAGTTCCCGTTTCCAGGCGCGTAGCGAAGCACTTGTGTCGTACGATGCAAATTCGGTTCTGATTTAATGTTAAGACCTATCCTATCTTGTATCCTATCCTTAGCGACACGGATCAAGACCTGTGGACCTAGATCTATAGGCGGATCCGGGTGATCTAGGACCTGTAGATATTATGGCAAAGCTGGACGATGATTGGAGGATTAACAGTATGGAGTAAGCTGGGATATATTACGATTATGCTTATTACGAAGTATTATCACTGGATCAACCATGGAAACCCTAGATCAAGGAGATCTACCCGATCTAGCCGATCTGGAATTGGATCAGCATGATCTGACTTATTAAGGCATGATCTGACTCGGGAGACGTGTGATCTGGATATTACGAGGGATGATTACGATATTGGAGAAAGGAGAAGTCCAGATCACTACATTGCGACTAGTGATCTAATGTTTATGGTTCACATCCAGGGTGATCTGCAAAGATGTCGACTGCCAGGATAGTGAGGACAAGGAAGGACAAGAATCAGGATAGCGTAATCAGTCGATAAGTCCCCTGAATGGAACCTGATATGCGTACCGATCTAGTCTTCACGGCTATAGATTATAGCTTAGATCCAGGTAACTCGATCTAGATTACCAGTTTCCATAGCGCAAATAGGCGTACTGCCACACCCATCTCATAATCACGCCAGTCCCACATCATCCATATCCTTATGTGATCATCCCAACCCTTCGGATCTGGGTATATGTATAGATCGTGTGTCAATACATCTATCACGTCCCACCCAAGGTGTCACTAATCTCCATCAATCTTATCCGTCAGCTGGATCCATAGCCAGATCCATCCACATCAGCTCGTCATCTACTCCAATCACATCACGTCAGGTCCGATCACGTCCAAATCGGATCTTTCTTGGATATTCCGATGCCCAATCTTTCTAATCCACTTCACCACACAATCATAATCAATAAGCGACGTCTACAGGACGAAAGACCTGAATCTAACGACTTAGAATACAATCGTTGGTGATGAAAGTCAAATAGTGTATCCTACCCAAAATACAGGTTATCATTCAGTGAATGATTGAAATCATAGCAAAAATTTATTACGATACTCTAGAAAATACTATGGCTGTCGTACTATTTGACATGAACGCTGGTTGATAAATAACGAAACAATTCTGTTGACGCGAAATCGCTAAAAGACCTTGCGTACCGAGCGCACCGCAGACCAAGTAATACATCAACTTTAGAGCTTACTCCATACGCAAAGCACACGGCCTTGTATTATAGTGTAGCGTTTATTGGGAAATCTACTCTCAGCTTACAGGCAAGGTACGTACTGATGTCAGTTTGTGGTGTTTACGAGTAGACCTTTCAGCAGGCTCGACACTGTAATATATCAAAGAGCTCTCAAAGGATCGACTTGGGTTGGTATAAGTTACTACATCTAGTCCTAATCTGCTCGACAGGTACTACTTTGCACTGAACTTTCATTTTTGCTAACCAGGATCTATTCATCTGGCCACAGCAACTCCATGACCACGTCACATCAATAATATAATAAAACGCCGAAATGCCCACGCTCACCAATGAGCTCACGGAGAGTGTCGAAGGTATACGTGCTAAGAAGCACGCAGTGAGAAAGATCCTCAACAATATCAACGGCGTCCTTAAACTAGGAATCAATACGTTCATGTATCTTGGAGGCAGCGCTGCCCTCCAAAACAGCGTTCGCACCGGTAGACACAGGCTCCAACCTTCCAGCCGGCATTCACTTTGCCACTGACACGTGCTCCGACACCGACCAGCGTTCACTCCTTCCACCATGAAGCCCAGCCCGCCACTGACTCATGTGCTCATACCTCCGTGTTCCAACACCAGGATTAAGCTGCGCGCTCCCATTGGGTTCAACACGTCCATGGAGACAACACAGCCGAAATCATCCTTGGCTAAACCAGCGACAACCCCCAACCTCGCACCGATGCCACCACACAGGTTGGTACCAACAACTGTAAGAGCGCTCACTACAGCACACACTTTTTCTTCGTGGTCACTCGAGTCAATCGCAGAGCTGCACTATACATTACACTTCCATGAGCTTCATACCTACGGATGGGCGCCGTATTTTTAAGCACGTCGCTGTGGAACTTCACCTTAGCAGAGCCCAGCACACCCACAAAGGCGAAAGCACCCACAAAAGCAACACATCACCCTGTACCACAACGTTTTCTACATTAATGTTTCTGCTAAATTCATGCCCGAAGACAGCCACCACGACCTCACGTCAAAACTAACTTTCCAACTCAATACCACTATTCTCGGTAGACGTCAGTTCAATGATGACTCAGTAGTGACAGCAATATGGTCCTTGGTGACCTGTCAAATGGTTAGACCTAGAATCTGGATCCTGTCCGGAATAAATAAGCAGTAGTAATGACGTTAAATTCGCCCTACTATTGTCATTTTTGTATAGTGACGTCCGGAATATTTCCCGGAATATGCTAATTACTGTAGGATAGGAAAAGAGTATCTGGGCTACAATTCAAAATCCAATATTTCATTCAATTAGAACAGCCTAGGGTTACATATAGTCGATTCCAACTTAATACATGTAATGGAATTGCCCGAAATTTGTGAATCTCGATAAATAAGGCAACATACAAAAGTCAAGATAAATAGTTCATTACTCGATAAGAGAAGATATCGTAGGAAGAAACCACCTTCAGTGCTAAAACGAGAACAGTGCGAGTTGACACTGACTGTATCGGTTGCTGCAGAGTGCTTCAATCATGGTGTGCATGGACTCGCGAGGTCTATCCACCCCAGCGGGTGTTGAAGAGTTTCTCACATCCATTGGTTTGTGAAAAGAAGACTTATTGTGGTATTGTATGCCTACCAACCCAAAATTTGTATTCGCTACATACTACATTATCATTATTCATCCAGACCAAGATCAGATCCCGAGCTGCCGCTGGTCTGCTAGTGAAGTCTACTGCTCTAGATTATTTCTCACATGTGGTAAACATGCTCCGCGAACACTACACTTTATCTCTTTCTGACTTAAAACGATTCGCTCAAATCCGTGACAAAATGGCAAGTCCCATTGAACAACGCAACGTGCTAACTAATGACGCTCCAGAATGTACTAAAGGGGATCTATGTGTGCTTGTAGAAGTTTTGAGTACTTACTCTGCAGTGGCAACTGGATTAGAACCTGTGCTACTGATAGCGATGTGACACTACTGACAATGATGTGGCAAACGTTTGTAAGAGTAATCGATGATTACTTGGTTAGCAAGCAACAGCTTTCAATAGCAGAGTCAGGAGAACTTTTCCTATGTACTCGAATTACGACATGAGTAATCATGGCGTGTCTATCTCCAGAGCGGTGACAACAGTGTATGCAGCATGAAATTGTATTTCTTGCTATATGCAATGGTGAACCTTCTGAGCATCTCTTCTCGTTGGCGCCCCGGTTTGGAGAATCTAAGTGGTGAAAAATCATATTCTCAAGAAGAGGTGTTTATGTATTAGGAGGAGTTGCTATCTGAGGATGATGACGCGGCGGCAGACGCACCTCACAAACGCGACTGGAAGAGACCAAACACAACCAGCTATATATGTGACGATGTGCCCCTGAATTTTCTAGGCACACCCGCAGCTGCCCAGCCGGGACAACCCGAGCACAGATTCGGACAAGAGATGATGATTTTCGAGATGGGTATTGAGTGGGACTCCTGGGCGAATTGATGGTTTGGGCTTTGGGGATGCAGATGTTCGGTTACGGAGAGGCTCACAGGTTGGAAGCGTACGCCCTGAATGGGTACCACATTCAGGATGCAATTATGACGCTCAGTCCGACTGCCGACTCCTTGACGGCAGGTATCCACGAGAAGGAAGCAAATGCCCTCGGTGAACGTATCCCGAGGAGCAGCCTACCTTGACGGAGCCGAACATCACCCAAAACACCCTGAAACTCCAAGGTTTTCACAATTACGACCCTACCTACACATGTAAACCCCAAGACTGTCTCCCTCATCCTGAAAGTTCGATCGCCTACCAGATATGAAGACTCCATCCGAAGTTATGCCGTGTACCCCGAATGTACATCCCGAATGACAATACAGCCTGAATGACCAAGTGACTGTCGAAGAACAAGATCGAAGATCAAGTTACCGAAGATAAGTTCAGTCCGAAAGTCAGATTACTGACATTCAAGCAGAGTCAAGACAGTGCGACCCAAGAGTATCACAATCAGATGATTACACCGTGCAAGAACGAGACCAGTGCTGCCGATCTCAGAAGAGCCGAGACATCGCTGATGAGTGTATGCAGATCCAAGTTCGACGTGACATTTCAAGTATAATGAGACCAAGTCTACCCGAGTGTGCCCTCACGAAGTAAAGGAAGAATGCCAAAGAAGTACCAAGACTACCAAGATTGAAGAAGAATTAAGAATGCCAAAGAGGTAGAAGATAATTTTAAACAGAGTTTGTTTTGCGTTGGGAAGTACAAGTGACTTCGAGTTCGCTTCGTATTGGAAAGCTTAAGTATCGACGCACAGGCAACCTAGGGAGGTCGCCGTACCTTTTAACACATCTCGTCAAGGAAGGACTACCTGGAGGACCGCTCACATTAGGAGGGCCCCAGAGTGAGAACGACCAAGGCCGCGCTAACTACGTGAAAACTTTCAACACGTTCAAGTCGAATTAACTTGGGGACCAGTGGGCTTGAACACTCGGAGTGATCCAGTTATTTTATTTGCTAAGTTGCTAGTGGACACTCCGAGTGCCCCTTGCATTTCATATTCATTTTCCCTGCGATCTTTGGAGGTTTGGTAGTGATCACCCGTAGGATTTGACTGTTGATTACTGTGTGTTTAGGAAAGACATTCTATTGTTTCCCTCGAGCATTTCGAGGGTGGTGCGCGTAGGGCATCCCGAAATTTACCTGTATTCGGGCGTGCTAACTAACTGACAGGCTGCATATTGTATATTCAAACTTTGTATTATTTTAGGTTATCTTTTGGGAATAAGGTCTTTACTCGTGATCTCTCAACCCACATTCAGGACCCCCAGGATACGTACAACCTGGAAGTTCTTACATTTTCTGTGTGTCTATCTTAGGAATACAAATACCCGGTGAAACCCGGTCCGCCGAATTAATCGACACCTATAGGGATTGCACAAGGTCACACGCCAACCTGGATCGAGTTTAGTACTTGATCCAGGACCTGTACTACCCGAAAAGTCGGTTCTTCTCTAAGGACCAACCCCCCACTTTTCGTGCGCGCTATACTTTGGGCGGTAAAGTGTTCACCCACTTCGCCACATATAACTGGGATTATTAGAGAAAACCTCACAGAAATGTCGCCCGCTGTTCGTATGAGTGTGACTGCAACATGACCTGTCATTTTCTACGTCATGGCGCTGCTGCTTGCGCAAATGCGTCACCGCTTGGCTGTTGGAATCTCTCACAAAAACGTTTGCCTACATTGGAACAACAACCCAAGCAATATCAAAGTGTTACTAAAGCCTGACGGTACCAGCACCCGCTCTACAACTGGGCTACGGGGTGTAGGAAGGTGGCAACACTGAGAATCACGAGCCTTCGTCTTGGCTTAACATCAAATTGCAGGCAAATCATTTAATCGAAACTAGTAAGATTCAATTAATTTAATTGTGCTTTGACCGTATTCTGTTCAACCGGGACTGGATAAATCGTTAATGATTAGACATCTCTCCTCCGGCGTGATCCCTTCGATATCGTGGTATCATGGTTGATGGTGCCGTTGCCGGTACCGCTAAGATTCTGGTTCAAGACATGCATTGGTCGGGTAAATTGACTGTAGTTCTGAAGACTTAATTATTAGATCATCGTCACCGATGAATATCACTACGATACTATCCTGAAACCAACAATAATCTTTGAGATAGATTCGACCTGACAGCTTGCATGGAGAAGGTTGCTTAATTACTGAAATGCATGAACGAAAGTGAAGTATTTAGATGCTGCTAACGTACTCATTTGAATAGGTATACGTTAGGAGAGTCTTCGAGTTCCGTAGGTGTACAGGGAGTGAAGGGAGAGTATGGAATGAGTTCGAAACTGGTTTTAGGGAATTGCCATACCCAGTTATTAACAATTACCATTAATAGCTCTCCTTTTATCAAGTTGTTAGTATTATTAAATTTGTGCTCTCAGATACGTCAGATACGTTTTGCTTACGCTATCGTTGAAGTTTCAAGAAGTCCAAGGCTCCAGAGCTAGCGGCTCCAGAGCTAGCGGCTCTCGACTAGCCATCTCCATTTCGACAATCTCCACGCACATTCTGTGAAAAACAGCGCGAGACGCGTGGGGGGGGCCGAAGCACCTGATCTGTACCAAGTTCATGGTCACAATTACTCGATGGGCATATTTCCGACAACGCTTCCAACTTGTGTAAGTCATTATATTGATGACACAAAAACCATCTCAGATGTGCAACGGTTGTGCAGCTCACACAATCAACGTAGTTCTTAAAGACGTGTTTTGCTTGGCTATTTGGGTGACGTCCTCAAAAGCGCCGTTGCAGTTACTAACTTTGTCCGTAAAAAGGCCAGAACTTCTTTGCCACTCAGAGAGATGCAGCGACGGAAGATCGGTTCCCGGTGACGCCGATGCGCTTTGTTCCTCCCTTTCCAGCGAGATGGTACTCGAGCGCTACGTGTATTCAAAGTCTTGTCCCGAATGAAGACGTGTTGCGCTGGGTTTTTGAAAATGACGCGTTGCTGAAACAGTACAAGAAATCGGAAGAAAACCTCATCGTGTGAAGGTCATTTTGTCTGATGGCGCCTTTTGGATGAAAGCTATAGATGTTCTGCGCTTCGTCGCTCATTATACAGGCTCTAAAAGCTGCGGAGAAGGACGACTGCTGTTTCCCCATGGTGTACCACTACTTTTGAGGACTGAACCACCATAGTGTCTTCCACACATTAAGTAATGAGATCGAGTTCGGCGTTCAAGAAAAACCCTAGTAATAGTAGCAGCACGATAACTCCATAAAGCGAGAATCCGTGCTCGCCGCGTTCCTACTAGATTGATCAAAATCTCCATACAACTTTAATTGCGGTGACCTGGAAAGAGCTGTCACTTCGTGTATTCAGCTTGCAGTATACGTTGGATTACAAGCAAGAGTAAGCAAGCACACTTTCCGCAATAAATTAATGAGCTTCATCCGCGTCAAGGATGGCTGATCGCAGGAAAAAAGTACCAGGAAGCCTCGCAGTATACCCCGCTCGATTGGTGGAGACTCAAGAGTGGGATGGTATCAACAGGACCTTAGGAAGCACCTCTCTGCGAACCATGCTGGTGGCAGTGGAGGTGACATGCGCGAGAGAACACGTAGTGACATAACTCACATGTGCGTTGGCCATCAATTTTCCTCATTCAGTATTTCACAAATATCCATTATTCTCTGGTCGAAAACATTAAGCAAACGAATACATTAATAAATTTCATTCAGACTTGTAATTATTATGATGGTTGAAGTCTCCAGCTCGTCGCACCGGCGTAGCAGAGGGCTTGTTTATATGTTGAAATGCTGTTCTTAGCCTCAGCGCGCAAGACGTGGATTTCACTGGTACGAAATGTATTCACTTCGTGGCGGTCCAGGAATAAAAAGTACGTTCCTCTCCGTAACGAGAGCAGTGTAGGGCCACAGACGATATAACACGGAACTACAGATAATGAAGGGAAATCGCATAAAAAGGAGCCAGTACAGAAAATAGGACGAATGGTGCATAATCACAGATTCTTCCGCAGATTCTACGTGCCTAAAGGCCATTGAAACTCCTAATCACAATAAATTTAGCCAATTCCCATTGCATATTCAAGCGCTCGACAAATGACACTACTTGTTGATGAGGCTGCGCCCTTCCGGTAGCAGTGCCATTAGCCTATTCTCATAGGAGTCTTTTGACCCAATCTCTCCAAATAATAGTTCAAAGTTGATAGAACCATTCTTATCGGCTATGGTAATCGCGCCAATTGTTGCGGGGGTAGCTTCAAAAGAAAATACACGCAGAAACAGTACAAACCGTTCGGTCCAAAAGTACTGCAGTCTATACTCGTCAACCTCCGCCTCCATGTTTCGTCGTTTATTTTTTGTGTTATATGGGGGTGTCGTGCAAGACGCACACAAGGACTTTCCTGACTTTGACATTGCTGCAGCTCGAAAAAAGACCCAGGTACGATTCAAGCTGGATTACTAATTGGACTGATGCCCAAGACAAAGCTCGTCGTTTTTCGGGTTGCTTTTACGAAGCAGATCTGACAAAAAAATTGGAGCTTAATATTGGCTTAATATTGGTGTCTGCTATTGCATTTCTCTTTCGAGGTTATCTCGTTCCTAATGGAGCTGCATTTAAATATGACAACTACAGGCAACAAGCTACGTTGAAGGTGCAAGGGGTGGGCTGGGAAGATGAGAATACAGGCGCTGCTCCAACTCCGACCTACAAATGCCACTACTGTCCATTTATCGCGGCTACAAAAGAGAAGGTTCGTCATCACAGGAAGCGCTGCTCCAAGAACCCTCGACGAAGTTCGAGCGCGAATGAAGCAAGAGAAAACGAAGGTATGGAGTGCCGGTGGTGCGGAAAGGTATACAGCAAGAAGAGTGCATGCTACCATCACATGGCGGCAAAACACTCAACGACAATCAAAAACGTACGAGGACGTGAAGAAGGCAAGAATACTTTGAGTTGAATATACTTGTGTCCATTAGTCTTCCATACGCAATGTTTCATCTCATTCTGAAAATGTGGACACCAGTGTACGGGTGCACGTGCTCGACGCACTCCCTGAGATTTTCTGCCACATCGATCGCCTCAATCACCCCGGCATCGCAGTAATATCCAACAATTTCCACCGACCACTGAAAATATTTCCATTGATCGATTGGTGGCGAACACCGAGTAAAGCATGCCTCATTTCTGAAAGTACCTCGTATCTTCGTGACTCGCGAGTGTCCATGGCGTTAATCCAAATAGTTCTTGCTCATACACGTGTTAAAGGTATGAACGCCTTGCTCTTGAATACGGAGTTATCACTGGCCATGGAGGATCTCAGTGAGTAGCTTACGACACCAATCTTCGCGAAATGTAATCAGCGAGCACACGCGGCGGCGATAATTTCATCCTTCATGTGCCACTGACATTGTGGTTCCGTATAGATTTCAATTCCCAGAATCCACTAATTCCTGTTTGCGCCATTGACCACCCGGTCAAAATGTAGGCAGGTATAAACAGTATGTAGGAAAACTTATATCGACATTTAGATATAGGTTGTAACCATGTGTTTAGATTTTGAATTTGAGTTCATTTTCGACCAATACTAAAGCGTGTCTAGGATACAAACGTTTGAGATCGAACTGCGGACGTGGCGATTTTCTGGAGATAGGTGCACAAATATTAGAAATATAATTGGTTTAAAGTCAAATCGTATGGAAGAACACAAAAGATACATCATACGACACTATTCTTTAAAACATGCACTTTAGTCAATGAGATTTGTAATCAAATTATAAAGGTTTGCAGTGATATTCAGCTAGCTGTCGAGCTCTTGTTGTAAGACAAAGTATTCGTCTTCGATCTTCTGCATGTGTCGAAACCGATCAAGCCACTCCGCAGGTTTCCTCAGCCAGACCAGCCAGAACCTTTTCCACAGCATCTTCACCACTTTTTGGGAGACCTTACGCAATCCTGTTTTTAATCACCCCCAAATAAATAAAATCTATCGGCTATAGAGTAGGATGGCACGGCGGCGTGTAGAACAGCACATGATGGTTGGTAGTTGCAACTGTGTTGGCCGCGAAAACAGGAAATGGTTTATTCAGCTTGATCACACTACAGAGGACTTTCCTGTTGGCGGCTCTGTTGCATACAATATTTGCTTTAAAATAAAAGTTATTTTTTATTTTTTTCGTCAATGTGAGCGTACCAATTTTACTGAAGTAATCTTTGAGACATCAACGTAAGGAGTTAAATGTTGGGATTTCATCGATGATACACTTGCGGCATCCTGCACCTTCCATATGAATAATGCACGGGCCGTAGTTAGTGTCCAAATTAATATACAATTCCTCAAACTATTTTTCAAACTAATCAGAGTTGAAGTTGCCATGTTAATCATCGGAATTTTGTTCGGAGGGTTTTTTCGAAGCTTTCAGACGCTCGAACTTAGTCCCGCCATGCGTATAAAACCTACATGATCGCAAAAGATGATGTGTTAGTTCAGGAGGAGAGAATGTAATAAGCACAGGCCGCTAAAGGAAAATCACGGACCTCAATCGATAAACGGCACACATAGATTAGCCTATGAAATACGCACACGCGTCGCCACACCGGACGCGCGCTACACAAACACGTATGAGGTCTGCCGAGTGCCGCCCATCGCCACCAAGTGCATCTGATGGCGAGTGCTTCTGCCGAGCGTTAAGTGCTGTACCGGGGCCGTCCAATACTATGCGTTCTTTGGTTGAAGTGCTGGTTAGTGTCAAGGGACGTCCACTACCACGTCCAGTCGACGGGTTACCTATTGCCATATAACTCAACAAGCTTTGTTCCACTTTGTGGAACCTATGACAACGTTTGGTACACTCGGACTTGCTCGGCTATGGAACGAGCAAGTCCGGGAACAAATATACAGTGAGGTGTGTGCGCAAGTACATTTCGGTGACAGTGACGAAAGATTTCCGGGTGACAGAGATCTTTTTTCCTGGTGAAATAAAGATGAACTTCTGTTAGCTCGTTTGCCTAAGATTAAGTGTCTGGGAGCAATAACAGCTGAACGTCCAAAGGACGAAACACTAAAGGAAGGTGTCCTTCAGGCCTTATCAACATCTAAGAATCATCATGTGTCGGGTATATTGGTCGTATGTGTGAATCATAATGACCTCGTGACGGCATTTATGAAACGCTTCGCTTTGCGTGTACGCTCCTTGCGAACCACCAAAGCGGGACCTAGAATAAGACTGTCCGTTTCCTCTAATTCGATCAATCGTCATCTAGATACGAACGGCTGGTCAACAACGGACGAAAACGCTTTCAATTCCTGCGATTCGGAATAGCAGGCCTTCAAATATACTTCACACGACATAGCGATGTATTATCGGTCTCGAATACCTCAATCACATCGGTAGCCATCCTCGATTTGGCAGCCTTTACAACAGTTGTAATTGCTTGGAGGAACTGCCTTACTGTTGTGGTATGCGTCGCTTCTTATCAAATGCTACAATCTTACACACGGAACGTAGACGCTACATCTAATAACGATAACGCCCAGTATACTTCTTTGGCAAGGCGCAGAATATCTCACACGGATTGTTAGTGGTAGCGTACGCTGAAGGAGTGTCGAAAATTTGCCAGCTTCAGTATCCGCTATCGAGCAAATGATCCGTGAAGTAGATACCAAAATACTGCAGTTGTGGTATCTTTTTTCACCCTGCGAGAACGTGTTCTTTCAATCTATAGAAGAACGCATGTTGTCCCCGTAGTGGATATTAATTATGCCATCAAGTACAACTGTCCGGTGTTCAGCAAGCAGACATTTAGTTCTCTTTTGTAAATAGTACAACACGTGAAAAAAGCACATGAGGTGAGTGGAACACGAAAACTCATGTACTTGCTGAAATCCGTTGACTTGTGCATCTTGCGAATCTCCATTACTGCATCGATATTAATTTGGAAGACGGACGGGCTTTCTTTATCATTTGCATTAGCGCACGTAGACACATAGCGTATTTTTTGGAGGTGGGTCGGGTGATTGCAAATATTGCCGAGAGTAGGTAGAATCATGGCGTATCCAAAAATCCGCCTGTACTAACTGGGTACCCAAGATCACTTAGCTTAAAGGTTACGTCGGTGTGAACAATATACTTCGGCCTACCGCAGCATACTCAATAATTGTATCAATTTACCCGCGACAAAAGCATCGCCATCAGTTCATTTACCAACGAAACACGACCCTCTCATCCTCATGTCCTCCAAAGAAAAAATCTTGATTAAGACTTCCGGGTAGGTCAAAACAGTGCTGCCGAACTATTTCTTTGATAACACTTGCTGAATTCTTAGTTCCATGTAAACGTCGTAGGTATCTTGAGCAATTGGCAGCTTGTGCGAGTATCGGATACCCTCGTCGAGGCTCTACAATAGCTGCTGAGTTTCGCTGGCTGCTCCATATAACAGGGAGCGACGTGCCACACTCATTTTCCTAAAAAATACATTTTCATATCAGCAATAATAAGTGTAGTGTGAGGGCGTTGCAAGCTTACCGCCTCATCGCGCACATGGTCCATTCTGTTCTGACACGCCACTTTCCAGCTTGTTCACAAATCTCAACTTCCCACCAGAACAGACTCATTCCCTAACGCTTGCACATTTTACTGACGCAGCGCATGCTTTATTGCTCCCAGACACTTAATCTTATTCGATGGCCTGCTATTCCGAATCGCAGGAATTGAAAGCGTTTTCGTCCGTTGTTGACCAGCCGTTCGTATCTAGATGACGATTGATCGAATTAGAGGAAACGGACAGTCTTATTCTAGGTCCCGCTTTGGTGGTTCGCAAGGAGCGTACACGCAAAGCGAAGCGTTTCATAAATGCCGTCACGAGGTCATTATGATTCACACATACGACCAATATACCCGACACATGATGATTCTTAGATGTTGATAAGGCCTGAAGGACACCTTCCTTTAGTGTTTCGTCCTTTGGACGTTCAGCTGTTATTGCTCCCAGACACTTAATCTTAGGCAAACGAGCTAACAGAAGTTCATCTTTATTTCACCAGGAAAAAAGATCTCTGTCACCCGGAAATCTTTCGTCACTGTCACCGAAATGTACTTGCGCACACACCTCACTGTATATTTGTTCCCGGACTTGCTCGTTCCATAGCCGAGCAAGTCCGAGTGTACCAAACGTTGTCATAGGTTCCACAAAGTGGAACAAAGCTTGTTGAGTTATATGGCAATAGGTAACCCGTCGACTGGACGTGGTAGTGGACGTCCCTTGACACTAACCAGCACTTCAACCAAAGAACGCATAGTATTGGACGGCCCCGGTACAGCACTTAACGCTCGGCAGAAGCACTCGCCATCAGATGCACTTGGTGGCGATGGGCGGCACTCGGCAGACCTCATACGTGTTTGTGTAGCGCGCGTCCGGTGTGGCGACGCGTGTGCGTATTTCATAGGCTAATCTATGTGTGCCGTTTATCGATTGAGGTCCGTGATTTTCCTTTAGCGGCCTGTGCTTATTACATTCTCTCCTCCTGAACTAACACATCATCTTTTGCGATCATGTAGGTTTTATACGCATGGCGGGACTAAGTTCGAGCGTCTGAAAGCTTCGAAAAAACCCTCCGAACAAAATTCCGATGATTAACATGGCAACTTCAACTCTGATTAGTTTGAAAAATAGTTTGAGGAATTGTATATTAATTTGGACACTAACTACGGCCCGTGCATTATTCATATGGAAGGTGCAGGATGCCGCAAGTGTATCATCGATGAAATCCCAACATTTAACTCCTTACGTTGATGTCTCAAAGATTACTTCAGTAAATTGGTACGCTCACATTGACGAAAAAAATAAAAAATAACTTTTATTTTAAAGCAAATATTGTATGCAACAGAGCCGCCAACAGGAAAGTCCTCTGTAGTGTGATCAAGCTGAATAAACCATTTCCTGTTTTCGCGGCCAACACAGTTGCAACTACCAACCATCATGTGCTGTTCTACACGCCGCCGTGCCATCCTACTCTATAGCCGATAGATTTTATTTATTTTGGGGGTGATTAAAAACAGGATTGCGTAAGGTCTCCCAAAAAGTGGTGAAGATGCTGTGGAAAAGGTTCTGGCTGGTCTGGCTGAGGAAACCTGCGGAGTGGCTTGATCGGTTTCGACACATGCAGAAGATCGAAGACGAATACTTTGTCTTACAACAAGAGCTCGAGAGCTAGCTGAATATCACTGCAAACCTTTATAATTTGATTACAAATCTCATTGACTAAAGTGCATGTTTTAAAGAATAGTGTCGTATGATGTATCTTTTGTGTTCTTCCATACGATTTGACTTTAAACCAATTATATTTCTAATATTTGTGCACCTATCTCCAGAAAATCGCCACGTCCGCAGTTCGATCTCAAACGTTTGTATCCTAGACACGCTTTAGTATTGGTCGAAAATGAACTCAAATTCAAAATCTAAACACATGGTTACAACCTATATCTAAATGTCGATATAAGTTTTCCTACATACTGTTTATACCTGCCTACATTTTGACCGGGTGGTCAATGGCGCAAACAGGAATTAGTGGATTCTGGGAATTGAAATCTATACGGAACCACAATGTCAGTGGCACATGAAGGATGAAATTATCGCCGCCGCGTGTGCTCGCTGATTACATTTCGCGAAGATTGGTGTCGTAAGCTACTCACTGAGATCCTCCATGGCCAGTGATAACTCCGTATTCAAGAGCAAGGCGTTCATACCTTTAACACGTGTATGAGCAAGAACTATTTGGATTAACGCCATGGACACTCGCGAGTCACGAAGATACGAGGTACTTTCAGAAATGAGGCATGCTTTACTCGGTGTTCGCCACCAATCGATCAATGGAAATATTTTCAGTGGTCGGTGGAAATTGTTGGATATTACTGCGATGCCGGGGTGATTGAGGCGATCGATGTGGCAGAAAATCTCAGGGAGTGCGTCGAGCACGTGCACCCGTACACTGGTGTCCACATTTTCAGAATGAGATGAAACATTGCGTATGGAAGACTAATGGACACAAGTATATTCAACTCAAAGTATTCTTGCCTTCTTCACGTCCTCGTACGTTTTTGATTGTCGTTGAGTGTTTTGCCGCCATGTGATGGTAGCATGCACTCTTCTTGCTGTATACCTTTCCGCACCACCGGCACTCCATACCTTCGTTTTCTCTTGCTTCATTCGCGCTCGAACTTCGTCGAGGGTTCTTGGAGCAGCGCTTCCTGTGATGACGAACCTTCTCTTTTGTAGCCGCGATAAATGGACAGTAGTGGCATTTGTAGGTCGGAGTTGGAGCAGCGCCTGTATTCTCATCTTCCCAGCCCACCCCTTGCACCTTCAACGTAGCTTGTTGCCTGTAGTTGTCATATTTAAATGCAGCTCCATTAGGAACGAGATAACCTCGAAAGAGAAATGCAATAGCAGACACCAATATTAAGCCAATATTAAGCTCCAATTTTTTTGTCAGATCTGCTTCGTAAAAGCAACCCGAAAACGACGAGCTTTGTCTTGGGCATCAGTCCAATTAGTAATCCAGCTTGAATCGTACCTGGGTCTTTTTTCGAGCTGCAGCAATGTCAAAGTCAGGAAAGTCCTTGTGTGCGTCTTGCACGACACCCCCATATAACACAAAAAATAAACGACGAAACATGGAGGCGGAGGTTGACGAGTATAGACTGCAGTACTTTTGGACCGAACGGTTTGTACTGTTTCTGCGTGTATTTTCTTTTGAAGCTACCCCCGCAACAATTGGCGCGATTACCATAGCCGATAAGAATGGTTCTATCAACTTTGAACTATTATTTGGAGAGATTGGGTCAAAAGACTCCTATGAGAATAGGCTAATGGCACTGCTACCGGAAGGGCGCAGCCTCATCAACAAGTAGTGTCATTTGTCGAGCGCTTGAATATGCAATGGGAATTGGCTAAATTTATTGTGATTAGGAGTTTCAATGGCCTTTAGGCACGTAGAATCTGCGGAAGAATCTGTGATTATGCACCATTCGTCCTATTTTCTGTACTGGCTCCTTTTTATGCGATTTCCCTTCATTATCTGTAGTTCCGTGTTATATCGTCTGTGGCCCTACACTGCTCTCGTTACGGAGAGGAACGTACTTTTTATTCCTGGACCGCCACGAAGTGAATACATTTCGTACCAGTGAAATCCACGTCTTGCGCGCTGAGGCTAAGAACAGCATTTCAACATATAAACAAGCCCTCTGCTACACCGGTGCGACGAGCTGGAGACTTCAACCATCATAATAATTACAAGTCTGAATGAAATTTATTAATGTATTCGTTTGCTTAATGTTTTCGACCAGAGAATAATGGATATTTGTGAAATACTGAATGAGGAAAAATTGATGGCCAACGCACATGTGAGTTATGTCACTACGTGTTCTCTCGCGTATGTCACCTCCACTGCCACCAGCATGATTCGCAGAGAGGTGCTTCCTAAGGTCCTGTTGATACCATCCCATTCAGTTGAGCCAGACATATATTCTTAGCGCTGTTCCAGTGCGCTAACAATGTTGTGATTAATGCCCACGGGTATTTGGTGACCGTCATAGCTGGTATTGCTAACGCGTCGTAGCTCGAAATGGAGGACTATACCGGAGCGGTGAGTGTGGTCTGGAGTCACGCTGTTGGTATTAGCAAAGAAGAAAGTTATTGCGGGTGCTGTGTCCACCGATAGGTATCTGATGAGGTGTGGCTTGGTTGCGAACAGTTCGGTTTGTTGTTTTCCACATAAACAACCAATACAGTGTTAGTACAAAATATTGCGGAGTACAGGTGATTTTGTGTCTTTAGAGCATTGTCCAAATAAAAAAAACTGATTGCTTTTCGCTCATATGACTTACATGATGAAGGAAAAAAGCTGGCAACAAAATTTGTTCCCTTGACCAAGTCTGCAAAAGTCGATGTGAAGGCGATTCTTCCTCGCCCTTTCAAACAGCTTGTACGCATCATGCTCCTAGAACTTTCTGGCAAGCATTCAAACATGGAGGACATTGCTCCTGCTTCGTGCACGTGTCGTGAATCCCGCCTATCTTTCTTGTGCTGGTTTTCATTACACGTCACTTGAACTGGTTGTCCCCAATATCAATCAGCATATTGTGTAGAACAGCAGCGGCGCATGTCATGTGAGCGTTGGTTTTGTGCTGCTTTCAATCAGTAACGTCATGCAAAACGTTGAAGCGGGCCTTAAGTTTTCCAAACCCACATTCGACCCGGATTCGGGTTTGCGAGAGGTGATAATTGTAGCAACTATAAACCAAATAACGTACATTAATACCAATGACAGGAACAACCACGCTACAGTTACCATCGCTGCGTTGCTGTCAGAAGCTGGCGACCGCGCTCGTCGAAAGGCACCACTAAATACGGCCACAGCTTAAAGCCTGCGTCTCCTAACCAATTAGTACATAGTGGGCAAAGTTCTCTGGTACGTGCACGAGAAGGGCGGACTAGCACCATATTCATTGATCCGAAATTACTATCGCTAAAAACACCTAGATAGCGCAATGTAAAGCTGTAGTCGATCCATGCCAACCAACTGTATGAAGGCTAGCCATTTTGTCATAGAATCGCTGTACACAAAACCACATTTGCGTGGTATATTTGCTGGAGTGTCCGTGTGTAACTTACCCAAAAATCTCTCAGTCTTCGAGTTCTTATGAGATATCCGTCAAAACTGTATGTACCATCTGGGAATTAGCTCCACGCGCAACGAACCTATCTACCAGCTCACTCCATCCATTAAACGCGCCTCGCAAGGGAACGTTTATCACGCCGCCAACCATCTCATAGAGATGATTTTCGAGCTTTGTGATGTGATGACTAGCTGCAAGACGAGGCATACCCAGCTGTGCCGCTACACCACCAATTCCGTCACCATCTTGGCCACAATCATCGCCGTTGTATATCAGTTACACCGCAGCGTTTACGGTACGCTGTAGGTGATCTCTGCGCCTTTAACTTCGGGTAGAAGTCGGATCGAATGGTGATTTTCTCACTGGAAGGCGCTATAGCGATCTCCAGCCCAATGCACCAAATACACCCCAAGAACGATTAACGGTAAGTAGATGACGATTTCCGCGTGTGCCTTGTCTCCATCGTTTTCGTCGTCTTCAGTGAACAGACCCTCGTCCACGCTATCTGCAAGTAGTGGGGACACATTTTGTCGCTGATTAAAGGCGTATAGATGCGACTCAGCAGCATCCGCGTCCATGACGACATCTCCAACTTCCTCGATGACCACGACGATATCGACGTCAGTAGCGTCGTTATCTGCGCCAAAAACTCGTACCTCACTAGACTCTTCTATCTTGGAAGTCACTTTAACTTTGACCACCCCCTCCTAAACGTCGTCTCCTATCCAGAAAAGGTGGTGTCAGACCTACGTTTTACCGACACTTAAGTCGACAATTCGGCCACCACCACTTTCAAATGCCCCGGCTATACAATATGTACGTTGGAAGAACTAAAAGCGTTTCCATTTCGGCAACACTCATATGTACGTTTGTGTGGCAAACCAGGTGAACGTTGTGTTGGAAATGGCTACACGTTGAAGTGGTTACAGCTATCTGTGACCCTGCATAACGGGGTCGGTCCCCTGGACCCGGTCGTTTACATTCTAGAAGCTTCTCGGACTCGCAACGGACCGTAGATTAGCAAGGGTAACCACCATAGCTCCAAAAGAGCCATAAATACATTAGTTTCTAAATTATTCTCAAGCTCTCAAGTCCTTCTCCAGCAGTATCAGCCGTTTTTTTCAACACGCTGACACCAGTAATCTAGAGTTCTCTAACACACCAAAGAGACCACGTTTAGGTCGTCCCGGACCGGGATCATAGTGAAGTGCTTAATTATAATCAATCATCGCCTAAACTGCTGGCACATTCATCGTCACTACTAACTGTGGTCCTATAGCTCCAAGATCATCAGGTTGGGATACTAATGCTGTGATTTTTTCCACGTCCGACAGCTCCTGATCATCTTGCTATTGTCTGGAATCTCCTAGAAGACCAGCATTTGCAAACCGGCGTTTATTGTTTGTGGTGGTGAGTTCACTCCAGCTTTCATAAATCCATGAAGCAACAACAACGTCATTCGATGCTATCATCTCGAATGCGGACCTGGTAGCTTTCTCCTTTGTGCACCTGATCTCCATTCTTACCCTTTCTTGTATCTATTTTCTGGTCACCTTCGCTATTTCTTCATGTAATTCTCGCTGCGCTTCACGTCGATCTCTATCACGTGCATGGTGAACAGCAATATGCGAGCGCAGTGATTGTAGCCACTGAACACGTAGTCTACTCTTGAAAGGCTGATTCCGTGCTATGTCAGCAGGCTGACGCACGTAAGTATAACGTGGAGGTACATTTAGTAGAATGACGTTGATAGATGCAGCATAGTCCTTTACCTCTTGGGTCCAGTGACCCGAGAAGTCATCCCAAGTAGTAAAACTTTCTCCTCCATATCATCACGGAAACCAAAGTGGTATTCTAGAAACTCTAAGAGATGCTTGAATTTCACCATGCGGTCAGGTTGCCATATATCCGATAGCCGTGTAGAGATTGATGGACAAATAATCTCCTTCCACAAACGCACACTAAAACCACAGCGAATTGAGCCATTCTCTACTTGTATATGCTTGTGTCTGGAGGCACCACTTATGTATATTACGAATGGCGCAAACGTATTCTACGCCAATTGCCCAGTAGTATTACATTAGCTCTTTGTCCTTGCCACTACATGTCACTCATACAGTTTTCGTGCCTGTGGTGCTGACTGTCTTTCGAGGTAAGTACTCAAAGATAGTAAGCATGGTTAAACAGTTAGTACGTGAATGTGTGTGGCTGCGATCTACTTACCAGTTTGATCAGCATTGAAAACCTTAGTGATTCCATGTTCCACGATGACAGCCCTTACTTCAGCACTGAACTTAACTTTAGCTACTGCCGCGTCCTCTGGTGGTATTTGACCTGGCGAGTTCGCGCACGTATGAATAGCTTGTGCCGCCGCATAAATCTCCGCCTTCATAAATGTGATGCCTTAGAGACATCACGTGAGACGTCTTCATCTGCTGCAACTTCAAGTGCTTTATATCTTAGCATCTGCGAGGGGACTGGGCACCTCTCTTTCCGTAATGAGTTGATTTACACTACGAAACTAATTTCAGCTGCATATGAAAGGATAGTCATTTGTCCACTAAATCGATGGTCTTAAAATGCCCTTTACGACCTTCACATACTTCTACTATATGTTTTTGTTGCTTTTACCATTTTGAAATCTGCATCTACTTACAAACTTTGTCGTCTTCAGTACAGGAAAGTGTGCGATAGCCTCATTCACATTATGCTCAGCTGAGATATTATAAAACAAGGTGCTCGTGAGTGTAGTCAACAACAATCCGGGTGTAGCGCTTTGTTTTTTTCACTACCAGTTTTAGTTTGACATCATCCTTACTAAAACACTACATTTGACATGCTAATTAAATGCTAAGGGGTCTGACCACTTTAGTAGAATTTTTGAACTTGATCATGTTGAAGATTTATATCTTTCCAACTACTGCACGGATTTCGCTGAAACGACCGCCAATGCAAAGATGAAGCTCTCGACAAGGTTTTTAATCAAACGAACATGTATTTGGTTAAACCACGGAGGTGTAGGTGCTTCTCAAGCACGTCCCTACCAAATATGGGTGCGACCAGTTTAGTAGAGCGCTTACTATGGAAGTTTGTATCGCGAAACCATATGATTTCAATTGTATTTGATCGACCTTAAAACTAATTCTCGTTAGATAGGGACTGGTTAATCTTATGCATATCAAATAAAAGATTAAACTGGATAGACCAGGTCAGACCGGCTGCTGCTGCCTCAAGTGGTTAAGGCGCCTGTCACTGACGTGACAGACTGAGGATCAAATCCCTCTGCGGCCCATGTAAAGTGAAATTGCTGAAATGTAAGCCTTGGTGCCAGGGTTCCAAGGCAGTAGGTACACCTACTGACGTCTCCCTCATGTATTTCTCTCATTAGTGCGTCTACACGACGACTTCCTAGAGAATTGTTTTCTTTGCTCTCTTTTGAGGCGTCTTCCTGGAATCTTTTGCGTTTGTCTTTCTGGTTTTAGGCTTCCTGGGTTTGTAGCTTTCTTCGGCAATTTGCAAAAGCAATTCTTCAGTCAGTAGTCGACCCGCTACTGTTGCGGTCGTGCGTCTGCGGGATTTTTCTTGAGTGGGAGTAACACGAGTAGGTCGTTCTGTACGGTAGTCTTGACCTTGAGCCACACGACTATCTTGGTAACGTTGGGTACACCATTACGTCGAAAATGCTGCAGGCCCTCAGTCACGCGAACGAGGTAAAGTGGATACAACCCGCACGCCCTGAACCCGGACTTGATGTTGTTGTAGAAGTTGCATTCTAGCCAAGCGAGTCCCACCAATTTAATTGCCTTCTCCTTATTGATCGGGTAGGAGTCCGTGTCATCTTTGAGAAGATCTAAAGCAACATGAAGCTTGGTCTTGAACGAGCTAAACACAGCAACATCTAAAGGTTGGAAGAGATGCGTTGCATTAGATGACAAATAAACAAGCTTGATCTGGTAAGCCGCTGCAGTCCGTACGATGGACACGGAAAAATGAGAGCCACATCCATCCTTGATAAAACTTGAGGTCTACGAATTGGCGTGGGCACAGCAGCAGCAAAGAACTGAAGCCAACTCGTGAACAGCACGTTGTTCATGAAGCCTGAGTCTGTCGTAGTAACAGCAGCACCCGGTACATTCTAACCATGTAGAATCGCCATCGAAACAGTTTCACCAGGCATAATAAACACGGGAGGAATGGTAAACACCGCCGCGCTGCCGCAGGCAACGACAGTCAGGTGAAAGTTTGCGCTTCCTGCTGAGCTCCAGACATTGAGCGAGCCCTGAGTGGCAATGACTTGCTTCCTCAGGCGCTGGGGCTGGAACACAGTCTCATCGACATTGAAGATGCGACTGCTATCATATCGTTCTTCGATGAGCAACATAGCCATTGCGCCGAAAAGCTTTTTCACGTCAGTCGCGTCAACACTATTGCGAACTTTTGCGAGATATTGATACGTCCGGGTGCTTAGTTGTGGATGGCGCTCCATGAACCACTTGTACCAACCGTCACCAACTCCCCGGCCGAACAACCACTCGGTCATTGCACTGGCTTATGAATTTCCTCCCGACGCTCCACGGGGCGACCGACTTGCTGGCGCCCAACGACTCACTCGCTCAAGCATTCCTCTGCTTCGGCTGGAAGCAGCGGCGGTGGACCAAGCCGCTTATAGCCCTCATCTTCACTATTTACCCTAGCAATCGCTCGTTTTCGCAGCGTGCTGTACGCTTTACCTGTCTCTAGAGAAATCTCCTTAATCGGCTTGTCATCAATAAATTGGTCTACAGCCTGACGCAGCTCTTCTAGTGAGTATTGCCCTCGTTTCGCGCGCACTGTCACTTAGGAATGACTGGCTCACTGTGTGAAAAGATTCAACATCTCTATTAAGGCTCAGAGGTAACTCCCTATTTGATATTTTATCCAATTGTCGATCGTCACTTCAATTCTTGACTTGTGATTGGCTCAATCCAAAATTCTACTAAATTTGTAAACTGGCAAGACCCTTGCCATCCAAACCTAAATCGGTAGGCCTCGCAATGCGCATCCCTGACAGTGAGACAGACAATGCTCTACACTCAGATTGCTGTTGACTACACCTACAAGTCCCTTGCCTTCGTGGGTCTCTGAAAGCTGCAACAAAGTCACTATTATCGGTTTCGCAAATGGTGTTCTTCTACGAGACTCACGACAATTTAATGATGATCTAGAGTTGGCGGACATTGAACAAATCACCGAGTTATTGGCCAAAGTAGATGCTTTATAGGGACTACAGTAGTGAAGACGAAAACGCCATCACAGAATTACTATGCTATATATCGTAGGCTAAACAATTCCTAGAAGCTAGATTGTAAAGTAATCCATTGCACATTTGCACTTGGCTTGGGCGATCCGGTAATACAAAAGCCAAACCCGACAGAATGTAGCCATGTTATGATGGTCTCAGCTACTTTCATTACGTAGGTACACAAGCGCTGATCCCGACTTCAAAGCGACGCCCCTTGAATTGTAATGCCGAAAAGCTTTCTCACTCACTTTGATCGATTTTAGTCAAGTGTTGAGTCAATTGAATAGACCACTAATAAGTTGTATTGCACGACGGCAGTAAGACAACAAACCCTGGCTACCTGAGCTGCAACGTGGAAGCAAAACTCAGTGTGTTCCCTAAGAATGGTGGTAACCTGATACCGTCGCTTCAAAGGTGCTGCACAACTTTCACGATCACACAAGCAAGATGCAAATAAAGCTTCAAGAACCATCATTCACCTTCAACGTAGACAGTCTACAAATTGAAACTCGCACCTGGAGACGGCTTCATGCTAGTTATATCACTAAGATGCAGCAGGATTCGAGAGCATCAGCTTCCTCCGAAGACAAGAATCTTCAGATACGAGAATATTGTTGAAGGGTTCGAAGGGTGAGTGGGGGATCCTTACCAACATGCACTAACAGTAACCTCGTTACGTTGAAACGCTGCGTCAAGTGTTTGAACGTTTCGGGTCAGTCTTTAGACTCAAGGCCAGGCACGCCAGTCCGTTTAGCAAGCAACTGCGGGACGATGGCAGCCAGTGGTTTTGAGCAGTTACAAGCCAGAAAAAAGAACCCTGGAGCAACCCTGAGTAACTTGCGCACGATTGTGTGCACCTGTGCGATGAATGTTGTGCGGCTTCAGAGCTCTTTAGTGAAGTATCTTCACCACGCTGGCATTGGTAGCTTGCTACCATCAGCACAATGGACTGGTACGGTACAATTCCGACATCATCGGCCCGGTTGCAACTTCTTGTGGTTGTTTGCTGACAACGAAGCGCTCGAAACTGAGCTGCTGACAACAATGGTCACTTGTAGCGATATCATGTATGGAAGGATCTTCCTAAGTCTCTATCACCGGGTGCCGCACAACCGCAATACTGTATACGGTTATGAAAATAGGTTTTGACGGTTTTCAGCTCATCATCCTCGACTCCTGGTCTCTGTCCACGCGAATAAGCGGGGTAGGTTCAGAGCCCGTGCTATGTGCAGTGTCTTGTTTTAGCGGCCGTTTATTGGCTGTTAGCATCCCACTCGAGTCGACACGATTGGCTAAAAATAGTCTGGATCCGCCGTGTCGTTTTGGCTCGAGTTCGATTTATCGCGTTGATCTCACTTTGAGTTTTGCGGCCTGGAGGTCAAGAGATTTGTCCGTGGAGAGTAGAACTAGCTTGGGACATTTACCATGGCGTCGCTGTTGGACACGCTGATGGGAAGCTATGCGTCGCTCTTTTGCATGAGCGAGCGCCGCGGCTCGCCACAAATGTCGGCCAAAGTCCACGCGCCCGTGGCGAGGAGGCCACCGTCGCTCAAGAAGCCGACCAAGCTGTCGATTAACGACCGGCTACGTGGACTCATCGGCGACATGATGAGCGAACAGGAACTGGAGCAGCGTGTACGTACACAGCATCGGATGGTAGTTGATGGGAGACGTGAGTGACGATTTGCTGTGACTTGATTTTTGTGGCTGCAGCTGACATTTGGACGAGTTCTGGGGACCGGTGCGACATCCAAGGTTTATGAAGCAGTGGACACGGGCTCGGGCCAGCGCGTGTCGGTGAAGGTCTTTGACAAAGTGGCAATGGTGGAAGCGCGTCGCTCCATGGTCGCGGACGGTCAGTACGTGCCTGAGAAAGCCGTGCACCGTGTACGCCGCCGACTGCTGAAGCTCGTGTCGGAGCTGGAGATCTCCAAGACGTTGGAGCACCCCAATATTATCAAGTACTTCGGGGCGTACGAGACGTCGCACCGCATCTGCATCGTACACGAACTGGTGGAGGGTTCGGACCTACTGGAGCATCTGTTGGAGAATGGAAAGATGGCTGAGGACCAGGCAGCTGGCGTGTTCCAGCAACTACTGTCGGCGCTGGAGTACTGTCATAACCGTAACATCTTCCACCGCGACCTGAAGCTGGAAAATGTCATGATCACTAAAGACTTAAAAGTGAAACTCATTGACTTTGGCCTGTCGGAAGTGATGGCAAACCCTGAACAGCGTCTCAAGACTGTTTGTGGTACTCCGTTGTACTGCAGTCCAGAGATTCTTTTCCTCCACGCCTCGGCCGAAGCTGCTCGCGAAGGCTTCCTTGGAGGCCCTGCCGATGTGTGGAGTGTCGGTGTGCTTATCTTTGCGCTCCTTACAGGCTGCGCACCTTTCGATGACTCGGACTTCCACAGACTGCGCCGAGATGTTTTACGCAACCACATTAACTATCCTGCGTATATTTCCGATCAGGCAAAAGGACTGATGAAGAATGTGCTTGTGACTGATCCATTGATGCGACCCACCATCATGGACTTGCAGTCTTACGGCTGGTTTCAAGATGTAGCAGAAGCCGACTCTGATGACAACAATCAAGAGGAAGCAATACCCGCAGAGGTGGAGGAGGATTGGCTGTGCGTCAAACATAAAGGTGACTTGAAGAGTGACATTCGATGTCGCTCTCTCTCCTGTCGCCGTACCAGTGCTTCGGATGGCACGTATAGCTCCAGTGCAAGTCTTGAAGATGTCTCGAAGCGCCGACCGTCGTCACCAACTCACTTCTCCAGCTTGGAAGACGCGAACACTGCTATAAATCTGTGAGAACCGCTCCATGGGAAGGCAAATTAGTAAGTTAACGTATGCATGGACCAACTTCGCTGGTTCATCATCACTAATATATTTACCGGTACCAAATTGTTCCTTACGTGTTCCTCTTCAACTTACCCGTGGTCAGGCCGAGGACGTAGGAGCTGATGAAGACTTCAACCCAGCTCGAGCCTGCTCTGCCTTCAAGCGTAGCTCTTCAGCGTGACGACGTGCATCTTCAGCTTTTTTGGCAGCCGCTTCCTTACGCTGGTGAGCAAGCTCCTTGTTCCTCTGGATCTCATCCAGTTTGTCCTGCATCTCACGTTGGCGCTGACTCTCTTCTACACTGAGTTGGGTCTCGATCTGTCGGCGCGAGTTCGCCCGCACCTTGGAAGCTGCCTGGAATGCTTCGCGCCTCATGGCCTCCGCCTTCTCGCGAGCGTCGCGCGCTTTCTGCTCTGCCTCCGTGCGTTTCCGCATGGCCTCCTCCTTTCGCTTCTGCACAACGAGCAGTTCCGCTTCTTGCGCCTCTCGGAGCTTCAGTGCTTCTAGCTCGGCCTGCTTGGCGAGACGTTCACTGTTCTTTTGCTCGTAAAGCGCAGTGGCTTCACGAGCCTTCTCACTCATCTCTTTCGCGCGAGTCTTGCTGTCAATCACTGTCTGCATAGCAGCCCGTTTCCGCTGCTCCGCATCACTCTTAGCCTGTAGCAAAACTGCTGAAGACGTCTGATGTTCGAGTGACCTCTGTGACGTCTCAGAATCATAAACCTTCAATGCTCGCTCGCGCTCGTTAAATTCAGCCAGCGAAGCCTTGCACACAGCGTCTATCAGTTTTTGGTCGGCTTCCTCCTCAGCCTTTTCGCGTGCACGACGTGCCTCCCACATAGTGTCCACCGCAGCGTCAACACTGCTTCTGGTTGCACTGGACGTCGCACTGGACACACTAGTTCTCTCACTTGAATAGTTAACTCCCGGAGCGACAGCAGCAGCGGCTATCGACGCATTGGCAGCCATAGCAGCTTCACTGTATGTCGATTGTGTAGAGCTGTCGAGACTGGCGTTGCTGAGCGATCGAGCTGTACGTTGTGTCGGTTGATCCGTCTTGAAGCTCGGCGGATGGCCAGTGGTGCTAACGTTGCTCCCGCGCTCCTGCTGCTGCGGCATGTTGCGCCAAGACTGAGGGCGCGAATAGTCGATCGCTTCTTGGGGTGGCGACGCCATCGGGGCGACGTCTACAGGCACTGCGTACGGAACTTGTTGAGGTGGCGGCTGGACGTACGAATATTGCGGCGCTGGAGGCTGGACGAACGAGGTGTAGGGCGATGCCGTCTGGTAGCTGTTGGTGTTAGGGTAGCAGTATGCGCCACTGCCGGTATGGAAGTTCTGGTGCGAATAGCTCATGGACACCTGGGGCAACGCTGGAGAATAGCAGAATGCCCAGCTGCATCCAGAATACTGCAACGAAGTTGACGTCTGTAATCTATTGCGACTTATACGTTCCACCAATCACGCGACGTTAGCTGGAGCTTATAACGACTACGCGTTGGACAGCTGTAGCTAGTGCCACATACGTCACCATCTGCACAGGAAAGGGCGGAACAATGGCTTGCCTCCAGTGGTGTCATCATGGGCAAGACCTCTAAGGACAAGCGGGTGCGTCGCTCTTGTCGCTAAATTGTCTCTTGTGCTAACCTCGATTGTAGGACATCTACTACCGCAAAGCCAAGCAACAGGGCTACCGTGCTCGCTCGGCCTTCAAGCTGCTGCAATTGGATGACAAGTTCGGGCTATTGAGTGGAGCCACCCGCGTGGTAGACTTATGCGCGGCCCCTGGAGGTTGGAGCCAAGTGATTGCGGAGCGTGTGCCGAAAGATAGCACCATTATCGCCGTGGATCTCATGGAGATGGCGCCGCTGGAAGGTGTTATGCAGCTGCAGGGCGACATCACACACAAGGTGACAGCCGACGAGATTGTGGCGCAGTTCCGCGGCCAGAAAGCCCAGGTCGTCGTGAGTGACGGTGCACCCGACGTGCTCGGACTTCACGATCTAGACGAGTATCTGCAGGCGCAGCTCGTGCTGGCTGGGCTGAACATCAGTCTGCAAATTCTGGAAGACGGTGGCACGTTTGTGGCCAAGCTGTTTCGAGGCAAGGAGGTGTCGCTGCTGTATGCCCAGCTGCGTCGCTTCTTTAGGAAAGTGACGTGTGCCAAGCCCAAAACAAGTCGCAACTCGAGCTTTGAATCGTTTGTCGTTTGCCAAGACTTCCACTTACCAAAGGATTTCGTACCGGATATGGAGCGGAATTTGCTGGACTTGCGGTACGTCGAAGATGACGAGAATGAAGACAATGACTGGCACACGAGTAAGGTATCAGCAGAGCGTGGTGTTTGTGTGGACGTCGTGTTTATGGGTGCTGGTGACGTGTTTGGCTATGATGCTGACCAATCGTACCCGCTGGATGAAGACGAGGGGAGCAATGCTACCGATGATGCCACAAAGTATGTTCATCAGGAGCCACTACAGAAGCCTATCAATCCACCTTATGCCAACGCTCTCAAAAAACAACAGTGCAAGCAATAGAGGCATATATATCATCTACACGTAGAATGCAATAGAGCTGCAACTACACTTTTCTAGAGATCGTCTCTTCACTTTCGGAGTCGTGCTTCTTCCTTTTCTTCTTGGAATCTTGCACTGTAGACATATCAATAGGATGTGAGATTAGTTTGGATACGGAACTGCTGCACCAAGGAAATACCTCGTGGATTCTCGCTCGTGTAGAACTTCTTCAGTAGCACGATTGCCTCGTCCTTGAGAATGCCTGAAACACACGGAAAGCCGCGATGTACGTTGCTATGTGGAAGAGCACTGTGTAGAAAATAAAATCGGGTTAACACGACCAAGCACAAATATCAATTCTACAGTTTCCAACTCACCTGCGTTCGTGCAAATTGAGGACAGAGCTGCATCCCCCAAATCGATCGTTGTGGCAACCAAAGTACACACACTTAATGGAAACATGTGCAAGAGCACTCGCGCACATGATGCACGGCTCACAAGTCACGTACAACGTGCAATTGGCCAAAACTACATTTGCTTCGTCGCCATACGTCGCAGCAATGGACTCAATTGCAACAATCTCAGCGTGCATCGTGGCCTGCAGTAATAGGCTACTATTAGCTACTTACGAAGCAACGAGTCACAATATGTGCTTACATTGTAGAGCTCGTTGACGAGATTGGACGCGCGGGCGATGATCTCGCCCTTGTACACAAATACGCACCCCACCGGGACTTCCGCTCGAGTCAGTGCCTTTTCGCCCTATTGCAGTCAATTTGCAGGAGGTCAGTCACGTAGTACAATGAATGGTGAATCTCGTGGCATACCTCGAGAAGAGCTTCTCGCATGAAGTATTCATGCTCGTCAGTGTCCGCCATTGCATCAATAAGGGTTACGATTGGGTTACGAAAAGGGGTATACTGCGGTTACGACCTCTATTTAGGGGACAACGAACATGAGCCGCTCCTTGTTGCAACTTCATCGGAGCCTCCGCACGGTGACACGGCCAACTACCCCAGTGACTCGTCGTTGGATTAACTATGGACACGATATGCATAAGGTTGGTGGCTTCGAACGCGTTATTACGAGCTTATCTCGAACTAATGGTGCTAAACTGCTGTTCTGTGGCTAGGAAATGCTCAATGGCACGGCCAAAGTTTCGGTGACCGAGTATGACGAAGGCGGCTTCGTCATTAACGACGTGGTGCGTTACAGTCGCTGTTTGACATCTTTAACTGTTGTTCATTGAGTAATTCACTCTTGCTGCTGCTTTAGAACATGCGTGGTGGAGTTGTGCTGTTCTCCGAGATCGCTATGGTAAATCTAGAGAGATTGCTGCTGTGGTGTGATGCTGTACGAGGAAATTCATGGTTTCCGTCTGTGGATGATGTGGCAATGTTTTAGCTCTGGAAACCAAGGAGAATTGAGGAGATTACACGTGAGCACCTGACTGTATTCACAGTCTCCAACCCACCGATCGGTAGGTTTAAAACCCTGTTGAAGGGTAGACTTCACGAGGGATCTAAAGTGTACACTGTCATTACAGAAATTCTGGTACTTGGTTGTGGTGAGCGCATTAATCACGGACTAGCGCCCGAGCTGAAGGAAATGCTTAAAGTGAACGGCATTGTGGTTGAGTATCTGGACACTGTCAATGCCTGTGCTACCTTCAACATTCTGAATGCCGAGGACCGTAGGGTTGCTGCTGCCCTGCTGCCATACGACCCTGATGAACCGACCAGCTAAGAAAGCGACAGAGCACGAGAAATGTAGGCGATTGAAGCGACAAGAGAGCTTTCTAAATCAACCTTGCTTCTCTCCTAGATTTGTTGGAACTATCTGCTGTTGTCACCAGACTACCGTCGTAATTGATTCTGGCAAGTAGGGCACTTGTAGCGTACTCCTCTTTTCTCATACTTGTCAATGCAGCTGTGGTGAGCAACAGTCTCACAGTTCCTGTCCTGACATATCGTCCCTTGTAGCAGCTCGTACTGACAGATCGGGCATTTCTTCACCTGCAAGTCGCGCAGGAATGCGATCAGCTCCAGGTACGCACGTGGTCCCAATGTGAAGCTGCGAGTTTGTAGTTGCACTGCACTGGGAGCGAACCATTTCTCAGCTGTCAGTTTGCGGAGTAGCTCTTCCACTTCGTTCAAAGTGGTGGGGCTTTTACGTAGGTTATATAAAGTCGACTCCTCCAGCGCCCCCTCCTCTCTTGATCATACACCAAATAAACAGCTCAGGTTAGCAAAGTAGATGCAATAGCTGGATAGAGGTCTGTTGCACTTACGTCTCCACGATCTCCTCCATGGCCTTGCGCAGGAACACGATCTCCCAAGGCTTGAAGTTGCTGCGGAACCCCGTCAACGAATCATTACCCTAAACAATCAGCACAATAAGATTAATAACACTAAGATAGAGCAGATACATCTTACTGTCTGCTAATACTCCGCGTCCTTACCGTGTTGACTACTGCCAGATACATCTTTCCATCGTCGTACATGCCACGACGGACGTCGAGAGCAAACGGTCGGATGTTCTCTGCCACTTTATTCACCATCTGATCCACGTCCGAGGCATTTAAATCTGCCGATAACAAGCCACTACATCAGCATTGATGCAGCTAAGCCTTGATGTTTTCTGACGTACAGACCTTCACCCGTGAGAGTCCTGGCTAGACGTCGCACCTCCTTGTCTTCCATCGCGCCTGCCGCCTGCATACAGTATACCGAAAGAAACACCATTTAGTCACCAAGTAGCTATTAAAACGCAGACGCGCAGTGTGGCGACCATGATGCGCTGCAGTAGCATGCGGTCCGAGTCGTTCATTAGCGCCATAATTATTGTCAAATGGCGCCGGATTTTGAAATAACTATATAAAATCATAGCTTAGTGTGGTGCACATCACTTATGATATTTAGAAGGAATTCAATTCCAGCCACAGTTCAAAGGATCACTTCGATGCAATGATGATTCGCCGCATTGGTCTGCGTCGCTTCAGTTCCATGGCCACAGACCTGCCGCTAGCTCCGGTAGGTACAATACCTCGTGGAGATGCAGACCGCATTCCGGAGGACGTGGTACGCGCGCTGGACAAGTTCATCGTAGGGCAGCAGGACGCCAAGAAGGCTGTGGCGGTGGCTCTACGCACTCGCTGGCGCCGTCGACAGCTGCAGAGTGACGCGTTGCGCGCTGAGATCTCGCCGATGAACATCCTCATGAGCGGTCCCACAGGCTCCGGTAAGACGGAGATTGCGCGGCGTCTGGCCAAGATCTCCGGTTCACCTTTTCTCAAGGTGGAGGCCACGAAATTCACCGAGGTGGGTATCTACGGTGCCAATGCTGATTCCATGATCAAGGATCTAGTGGACGTAGCTGTCAACATGGAGAGAGCTGAGGCGCAGAAACTCCATGCTGCAGCTGCTCGTGAACGCGCCATTGTTCGACTTGTGGACCTGTTGGATCGCAAGAAGCTCAGCGATATCTCTCGGGCTGAACTCCGCGAAGAGATCGCTACAGGCAAAGCAGATAATCGCAAAATACGTGTGCAGCTCAAGCCATTGTCGAGCAAATCGCGCCCGATGTCGGCGAACCCAGAGATGATGATGGAGATGCCACCTGAGCTGGAAAACATGATGAAGCACCTTGACACGCTCATGGCGTCGCGGTTTTCCGGCAGCGGTAAGAGTAAGGACGAGACTCAGAGCATGACAGTGAAGGAGGCTCTACCTCGTCTCGAAGCTGAGGAGGCGGACGAGATTATTGATGACGACGAAGTGGTCAAGAGAGCCTTAGAGAACGTACAGCATAACGGTATTGTGTTTCTGGACGAGATCGATAAGCTCGCCAGTGCTGGTGATCAAGCCCGTGCTGGAGGAAATGGTACAAGCTACCGCAAAGGTGAAGGAGTGCAAAAGGAGCTACTTGCTCTGACTGAAGGTTGCGCTGTGAACACTCGTTATGGACTCGTATATACGGACCATATACTCTTCATCGCCAGTGGCGCCTTCCACCGCTCTAAGCCGTCGGATTTGATGCCCGAGCTGCAGGGTCGTTTGCCCATTCGTGTGGCCCTTTCGCCCCTAGGTGCTTCAGAATTTGAGAAAATCCTTAAGGATACAGACCACAACTTGTTGGAGCAGACTAGTGCACTGATGGAGACGGAGGGCGTGAAACTTACATTCACGGACGACGCCATCAGTGAGATCGCATCTATTGCAGAGCAAGTGAATGCACAGACGGACAACATCGGTGCGCGTCGACTGGCAACTATCATCAGCAAGATCACGGAGGAGGTTTCCTTCCATGCTCCTAAGATGAATGGTGTGACCTTCATGGTCGACAAGAAATACGTTCAACAGCGTCTTTCTAACGTCTTGGAACGCACTGACTTATCCAAGTTCATCCTGTAGACAACACAAGGCCCTTCAAATGCAGATCAGATCGTCAGTTGTTGCTTTATGTCACTGCTCCTTTATCCTTTCTCAGAAGAGTCACGTTTCGACAACTGCCTTCCAGGCATCTGCGAAATCCATTCCTCCTTTGATTTTCGTCTCCACTGCTTGAGTGGCCTCCTTTCCGTAAATGCACTCCAAGATTTCAAGCAGCGGATCGCCCATCAGTTCTTCATACTTGGCGTTCATCGCTGCCGTGTAGTCCGTGATGCGCTCGAGTCTTGGCAAGTCGTCGAAGATCGGCATGAGATAGACTTGGCAAGACACAGTCTCCCCCTTGCGTTCGCCATCCACAAGGTCCACGTCAATCCCATCGCGAGCGTAGAGATCGTCGCTAACTTCCTCGAGGACGTCCAGCGCTGCCAGTGCATCGTCATCGACGCTGAAGACTTCACCGGATACTCGATAACCCTCTTCTTTCGGTGCCCGATACAGACAAGGGTAGAAGGCTTCGTCATCAAGCACCATGTGGAATGCATCCTCTGTTGTGCGAGCGGCGCCAACGAACGAACATTTGCCCAGCTTGATGGCCGGCTGCAGATACGCGGTGTAGTTGTACAGTCCAGTCTTGAGCGTGCCGTACACGAACACAAGCGTCCGCTTCGATGGTTCCGATGTCATTGCCATCGTCTTCGTAGTAGTTTCCACTTCAATCTGAGAAATCTGATAATTTGCGATTGGCATACATATTTTTACAATTTATCAGCAGTGGACACGTGAAATGACAATACATGCACTTTGTGTTGGTAAAGTCGCAGCAAGATGGACCTGCGCGCGGCGCTCAACGCCATGGACGACGACTACCAATACGACGACGGTGCGTACTCTTCCTGCCTGCTACTCAGTAGTGCTCTTCCTTTTCGTGTGAACGTTTTGCAGATGACTGATAGACTCTACAGAGCTGCAGGCCACTATACAAACGGAGACTGTGGATGTGTATCTGATGCGACCCGAAGAACCGCGAGAGATCGAGCTCAAGGACTTTACTATCATGAAGCCCAAGAACAACAAGATGCATCGGCTTGTGCGCTTCTACCCACGTTGTCAGATCTCGTACCGAGCTACGCTACCACCCGAGGAGAAGACGGTGGTGTCTCCAGGTGGCACAGTCACGACCACATTACTGCCGGAGCGTCTGCCACGGCACAACGGTGGCTTCAGCAACCCCAGTCGCAACGCAGAAGTCTTCAAACTCAAGAGGGATCTGCTGCAAGAGTATTACGCCTCCGTCCAAGACGACGATCGAGAGGCTGCCATGTTCGACGCGTTAATTGGTAGGAGCGCGCATCCGACTCAGCAACCAAACTGGGCTACCGATGCCAGCTATAATAATCAGCCTGGGGAAAGAATCTTTCCTACAGTGCCTCAGCGTGGACGACGGACGTTGCCAAAATACAAGCCAGTAGAAGTGGGAGGTGAAGACTTCATCCCGTTGACGGGAGATAAACCCGGGAGCTTGACGCTCGATGAGCGTGTGAAGTATGTATCTTCACTCTGGCCGGGCCTAGCACCTGTCGACGAGGATGATGATATCATGGATTACTATGGAATTGAAGTACAGATCATTTCGGAGGAAGAGAGAGAGAAGGAGCTGGCTGCAGAGAGTGGAAGGGACGCTCAGCAACAGAACGGTGAAACGTTGTCAACTGCACCAACAACGGCAGTTGTCAAGCCAGAATCAGTACATGCAGACGCAGAGACGAAAGAGGAAGATGCCGCCGCAAGTAGCTCCGTTCCGTCGTCTCCCGAGCTATCTGTGAAAACACGAAGCGCTGCGCTGCAGAAACTGAAGGAAGCGGCAGCGGAAGATGATAACGAAATCAAGCCAAATCCCATCGCCACAAAGCAAGATGACTGGGTGCAATGTGACAAATGTCAAAAGTGGCGTCGACTACCGAGTAAGCTCCTTTGTTTTCTAGTGCAAAGACTTGTATCGCTAACTTATGCTGTATGCTTGTTCAGATCAAGTCAATGTGTCCGAGCTCCGGCTGTGTGGTACTGCAAAATGAACAAATGGGACAAGCGTCACAATGTGAGTTGTGTCAGTGCGTCTGTATCTGACTGCTAAACTCACATATTGCTGTGCTCGTTATGCCATCGCTTAGAAATGTTCGGCTCCAGAAGAGAAGCTTGTGGTGCTCATGAAAGGATCAGATTTGGCGGAGTACCGCCAGCGCAAGTTTGCGCAAGACTTTATTCAGCGCTGCAAACGCCTGGATAAGTTATCCCATCACTACAGGTACACGTACACGCATGATGATGATGGTGAACGAAAGTTTGTGCAGTGCTCGGAATGTCTGAAAGTACGCCCACTTATCGGTGGTATGGACCCGAGCAAGGTGGCCGAGCCCTTTGCTTGTTGGATGAACTGGGACGAGCTATTGGCAAGCTGCTCCGCTCCTGAGGGCCCACTTTACTCCCGAATGAAACTAGAGCGACAAAATTTCGGATCCATGATCTCGAGCGCTGTTGGGGACGACTTCAAAGGAAAGCCAACAGTCAATGAGCCTGCTGCATCAGGTCCTCGTGGTAATAAACCCGGCAGAAAAGGAAAACGAAAGGCATTGTCCGAAAAGGGTATGGGGAAGAAGACAAAGCGACGAACAGCAGCATGAAAGCATTGTGTATACAAGTATGGCGTGGCCATAATGGAATCAGATCAAGTGTAGAGAACCTTCATCGCGAAAGCTCAGCGCATATCGCATCAAACTCCATCGCTTGGTTTCTAAACATTGTCATCACTTTCGAGGACATTCCTTCCGTGGCACTCAAGCACTTCCTAGTCTGCATGTTTCTTCTTCTCATTCTTGCTCAGCAAAATTGCGATACCTTCTGCAATGGTTATCGTCATCAGACAGCACCCGCGAGCTCAACCAAGCATTACTCGTCCGCGGGACAAGAAGACCTAGGAACTTCTGAAAGCGGGGTCTTAAAAGCGGCCTTATGTTTTGCATCACTGCGAGAAGAAGAACAGATCTCGGCAAGTACGTTGGCGCAGGTAGGAAGGTGATTGGAAGTCGCAGAAGCTTCTTCGCAGTAGCCGACTACAGGGTGGAAAAGAATCACAGCCAAACAACCACCAACCCGCGTGTAGATGCAGTCCAGTCCAGCAGAATCTTCGGATCTTCGTACAACAAACTGCATCGCTCTTCTAGCAAAAAGAACGACAAGGACAGACAACACCACGCACTGAAAGCACGCAACATCGCTGACCCTTGAGTGTCCCCCATTAGCTGCAGCAAATAAACCTCTCGAACGTGTTTTTGTCATCGAGATGGCGTGAAGCCTTCTCTCAAATGTGGCTAGCCATCTTCACAATGGAGAAGAGCGGCGCTCAAGCCAGGAAGACGAGCAACAGCAGCAGCTCCTTGCACGCTAGATCCTCCATAGACTCACATGGAACACAAACCACGCTACAGTTAGATCGACAGCGTCTTGACCGTCCTCCCTCCCCTTCCTCCCCTTCGTCAGCGCAAACCACCAGCCAAAGGAATATGCCTCTTTTCTGTTCTATCTCCGGTCGCAATCAAATTGATTGACTCGACCTATTAGATTGTCATTTACCAATTTGCACAGCATGACCAAGTTTGTGTTTGTGTACGGCACCCTGAAGCGCGGGCTATTCAACTTTGAGGCCTATCTGAAGCCTGCGATTGAGCAAGGCAAGGCGTCGTTCGTGGGCGCGGCTCGCATGTTGCACGCAGATTTTCACATGGTACTGGACAACAAACGTTTCTATCCTTGCTTATACCGCGTAATGGAAGGCGGTAATAAAGTTGCTGGTGAGGTTTTCCGTGTGGACAATGACACGCTGGCCGCGCTGGATCGACTCGAGAAAGTGGACGAGGACGTGTATCGGCGCGAGGAAGCGGACGTGGAGATACTGGACGGAGAGCTCAAGGGTGAAACGATCACGTCGCTCGTGTATCTGACACCGGCGACGGAAGAGCTACTCCAACTCGAGCGCATTACCAGTTACGCGCCTGAGATGAACGCCAAGTTTGCCAAATGGTTCCGCGAGAACGAGTGGTAGCATGTAGCATCATGCTAGACGCTCGTCATTGTTATTGTGGATAACTTCAATACCAGTGTACTCAGATCTGATTCTCGTCGTTTTTTTGGCTTCAAGTTTGCATGTCACTTTCAAAAGATCTCTCTGCTATGGATACCTACGTCTTCGTCTACGGGACGCTCAAGCGCGGCCTCATCAACTACGAGCGATACCTTCACCCAGCCGAACTCGTGGGCAAAGCCGAATTCATGGGCACGGGGCTCACAGCGTGCGCCGAGTTCCATCTGGTGCTCAACCCTGACCGGTCGGTGCCGTGTCTGTACCGTGCGCGTTCGGAGGGTTACCAAGTACCCGGGGAGGTCTACCGTGTCGACGCTGACGCTCTGGCGGCGCTGGATATCCTGGAGGCCGTCAAGGACAAGTATTATGAGCGGGAGGAGATCCCCGTGAGCGTCGTGGAAGGCAAGCTCAAACACGAGACGGTCACGTGCTACGCGACATCATGCCCGTTCGAGAGGATCTGCTCAAGCTCGAGCGCATCCCTAACTACACACCGTTAATGCACAAGACGTATCGTTCGCGTACAAACACGCCCAATCTCGAGGTGCTCAAGTGTCTGTACGGAGAAGATGTGACGGACGCTGTGCAGAGCAAGCTGGACGAGGGAATGGAGTTCGATGGAGCATGGAAAGCAGTTGTGGGAGCGTAGCAAGGATGCAGTGAGGGAGGTAGTCACTCCTCGCTAATACGACAGTTCAGTGTATTTTTTGAATACGACGATCTTGACTACAAAGAGACGACGATCACCGTTGCGTCATCGCTGCTTCCGAACTCCCGAGCCTCTTTGACGATGGCTTGGGCAGCGGACTCAGCTGATGAGAGTGCTCCATTGCCACCAAACTCCTTGACTGCAAGCGCCATGGTGCGGTTGTTGTTCAGAACCGACCAGACGCCGTCCGTGGCTATGATCAAGATGCTGCGACCTACGAGCAATTCGCTTTGACGGATCTCAGGTGTTGCGATTACCCAGTTCTTCATGTCAGGTCCTTTCATATCGATGTCGCAATAGCCGGAAGGGCTCCAGCACACCTGCAATCCGGTTGTTGTG
>VOQZ01000588.1:0-51145 GCA_008079305.1 Phytophthora palmivora
ATCGAGATCGAAGATTTTGTTACGGGACCTGCTGTGGATGCCTTGATGTCTCTTACTCCTCCACCATGGGCGTCTCTGGAATCCACCGAAGGACCTCTCTCCTTCATGGTTGACTTTATGCCTCATGGCTTTTGTGAGAAATATCTGGAGTATGGGAGAAACACCTTCAGGCGATCTGGGGTCGAGCCATTTCTTGCCGATCTCAGAAGACATGTGTGTTGCTGACGCACCTTATCCGCTTATCATGAAGGTCGTCGCCAGCGTCGATCTCGGGCTGGAGCCGCCTGGAAGCAGTTCTTATTTCGACACCTCATCCCGGCTCTGCGCAACAATATTGCGATCTGGACGTCTTGTTGGACCCCTTCTTCCTACATTTTCCCAAGCCGGCCACCCCAGATCTGGTATCCGGATGTGTCTGCTGCGTCGCTAGAGGATGCGTTGTCCGCGTTGATCTTGCGGAACCTTGGCGTCTACAGTATCGCCGATCTTCTGCAGATCATCCAGCGACGCGTATTCCTCGTCTTCAGGACAGGTCGTCAACGTGCCACCTCCTCTCAGCCAGCCTCTAACATAGGCGGTGCTGTAATCTTCTTGATTAATTCCATTCTCTTTCTCTTGCGATTTCCTTCCTTTATGCGTCATTCTTAAGATATTAACGCCTTCGATCCTAGTGACTTATAGTCATCTAGTCGGGTTCACATGTATCCTATTCAAACCATCCACCTGATCTATCGCCGGTCCGATAGATCCTTCACTTAGCTCTTCGTGATGTGACCATCTCACTTCACGATCTCGCCTCCCTATGGCCCCTCATGTGATTGCATGACCTCGAATCGATTTCGATTCGTTCGATCTCGCAAAAGTCATACATCAGTAGAGCTCCACAATTAAGATCGGCTTCATCCCCCATTCGGATCATCATACCCCTTCCAGTGCACCAGAATGCGCGCAATGTACGTCCATATCGCGTGCGCTTCCCCGATCTCATGTCTACGATCTTCTCAACTTCATATTCGTCGGTACATCTAGATCTCGTAACCCGCTGTCTTCAGGTAACAAGGCTTCATCAAAGTCGAATCGATCTTGATCTGTATTGTCAAACCGCGTCTTGGGACGGTTGGGAATTGTCGTACAGGCTGATCTTAGAGAATGTACCACCGGGAAAAGTCGGTATTCTACCGGCGATCTCAAGACGTGCTGCATGTTCTCCCACCAGTTCCAACACACGGAAGGGGCCGTGCCACATATGTGCCAGCTTACGTGCATATCCTTCCTTGACTCGATCTAGATACAGCCACACTTGAGTTCCAACTTCGATCTCATGTGGTCGGGACCGTTTCATTGTGTCGATCTGACCTTTCTTGGATCGCAACACGTAATCTCTCGTTCACTGTTCCGTGCTTGTTGATATTGCTTCTGTATCTGGTATCGCCATCAGGCGGGTTCACGATCTCGCCTCTCGTGATCCCTAATGGTATCATTGCTTCCAACGTAGATCGAGGATCCCAGCCATGTAACAGATAAAATGGGTATCTCCTCGACGCGATCTTGGGCAGTATTGAGTGCAAAGGAGAGGCGCTCGGCGTATTCATCCCAACTCGCTGGTCGACATCCTCCACATACATCTTGACTGCACGTGTCCATGTTCCCACCATCCGTTCGGTTGTACCGTTTGCTTGCGGGCGGTATGCCATTGTTGCTCGCTGTCTCTGTCCCACGATTTTGTTGAACGATCTGAAGAAGTAGACCTAAAACCGGGTTCTCGGTCATGTCGGATGATAGCCTCGCTTGCACCGAATCGGCGGAAAACACATTCCTCGTAGTTCAGCAACAGTCTGAGCTGTCCTTGATGCGCTAGCTTTTGCGATCACATATCCGTGTGAATAGATCGATCCAGATCAGCAACTCGGTGTTTCCTTTGTACGATCTTGGTACGACGGTATGTGATCCATGCCGATAATCTGGAATGGGTACGTAGCTTGTAAGTTGCCGGGCGATTCCCCTGGATCGTAGGTCGTCCTTTTCCTGTCTCGCAATCTATGCACTGACCCACGTAGCGTTGTACACTCTGATATAATCCGCGCCAGTGGAAATGAGCTCTGATCTTGTGGTATGTCCGCCCAATACCTTGGTGACCACCTTCCAAACTTGTGTGATAGTGGTGCATAAGATCGCTTTGCAATGTTCGGGCACCACAAGCTTAGCCATAAGATCGCGATCTTCATCAGACCACTTGGTCGGCGGAAAATAAAACAACAATCCTGACTCATCCGTCTCATAGCGATCTGCGATCTTAGAACAGCTTTTCGCTTCAGTCGAAGTAAGATCTTGTACGTCCCCTCGCAGGTAGGCCTTAAGATCGACGATCCATTTTTCCTCATTTTGCGCTCGGCTAATACGTTCCATCCTCATTCTTTGCACAATCTCTTCTTGTAACACCTGAGGTCGACATTTCTTACGCGATCTTGTGACAGCGGCGATCTTGACTGTAGCTGCATCGTCCTTAGCTGTTAGCAACTCATCCAATCTATTGAGGGTCATAAGATCTTGGCGCTCCCCTTCCGTGACAATCACCACTCCACTTTCGCGACGTAATGCGGCACTCGCCAGACTGTCTGCGCTTTGGTTCCAATCTCGCTTCATATGAAGGAACTCATGGTTGGGCCAAGATCGGAGACGTTCCAGTGCCTGCTGCCGTAACAACGTTAACCCCGGGGCTTTGCACTCGATCTCACCCTTCATTTGTCTGATCACCAAGTTAGAATCTCCACAGATAATCAGGCGTCCCCTGTCCATATCTGACAGGAGATCGAGGCATAGAAGCAGACCGTGATACTCCGCCTCATTTACCGTAAGATCGAGCTTATACTTCGAAGCGGCTGTGATCACTGTCCATTCTGGTAGGCTCCACACTATTCCACTGTATGCTCCGCCACTTCGTTTCACACGTGCTGATCCATCAAAACTAACAACTAGCAATCTCTCGTCTGGCTCCACTGTTGGAGGTGGCATCGAGATCACTTGTCGCGGTTGTTTCCTGGGAGCGATCGAAATCAAGATCGAGTCCACTTCCTTGCGGGGCGTAATACTTGCCGCGATCACGCCTAAGATCTCGTCCTCTCCTCTGGTACATTTGACGATCTCAGGGTCCAGCTTGATAGAAGTGCAGCCCATCGTCCTAACCGTCCTTGCAATCCAGATGAGTGAAGTAACCATGCCAATGTGAGTGGCGCGTCAATACTTTAATCGATCTTGTCACGAGTTGAGTATAGCAGATGTCTAGTATCCTGAGCAAAGCCAACACTTCCTTGTCGACCATACCGTAGTTGATCTCATTCGGCTTGAGCGTGCGACTAGTGAAAGTTACTGGCTTGTACACCCCGTCGTGTTCTTGCATCAAGGCAGCTGAGATCGCCCACTTGCTGGCGTATACTACCACCACCGGTTGTCGATCCACATCAAAGTGTTGTAAGATCGGAGCATTCACGATCTTGTTCTTTAGTGTAGCGAACGCTGCCTTGGCTTCGATCCAACTACCATCCTCTTCTGCCACGACACCCTCATCGTCCCCAGTCGATTTTATCTTCCGAGCGATCTCGTAGAAATCCGCTTCACGTAGCTCGTACAGAACTGATGCGTAGATCGCGAAATCTTCAATAAATCGGCTGTAGTAGTTGAGACTCCCCAAGAATGATTGCATCGATCTTAGGTTGGTGGGGAACGGTAATTCTTGTAAAGCCGACAAATCCTTTGGATGTGTCTCCAAACCTTCAGCTGATACACGATGTCCTAGATAGTCCACCTTTCGTTGACCCCAGAAGCTTTTGGCGACACTGATGGACAAGTTCCACTCGTCGCAGGCGTCTAACAACTTTTCCACCTTTTCGCATAACGCGTCCCACGATCTTCCGGTTACCAGTATGTCGTCGATGTAAGATCGACGTCCCAACACTGACTCACTTCTCTCTAGATCAGGTTCTCCTGCCTCGAATACGTCCTTTCGGCCGGATCGATCTTGATCTTGGGTCACTTTCACGAATCCATATAGTGCATTGTCTAGGAGTCTCTGGTAGATCTGGGGAGCGTTTTTAAGTCCGAACGGCATTCGATTCCACTCAAACAATCCAAATGGAGTAATAAATGCCGAGATCGATCGGGCTCGGTCTGTCATGGGCACTACCCAGAAACCGCTGGCCATATCCAAGGAGCAATACCAGAGAACCTTGTCGAGATCATCCAGCAAATCATTGATCAGCGGCATAGGATATACCATGAGCCTTGTCAGACTATTAACCAGGCGGTAGTCGATACATAACCGGATGTCGATCCCATTCTTCTTGATAATCACAACTATGGGTGAAGCCCAAGGAGAGGTCGAGTGTCGGATCATTCGAGCAGATAGTAGTCCCTTGATTAGTTGATATAACTTTTCGCGGAATTGTATCGCCACCTTGCGACAACGTTGAGCGACTGGCTTTGCATTCCCCACATCTATGTCGCATACCACTCCCTTCGCTGCTGGTGGTAAGGCATTGCCCTTTCCGATAAGAAGGTGCTTCCGCTTCCAGATAATCTGCCCAAGACGTTCGATCTCCTCCTGGGTGTTGGTATTGGCATCACCTATTTGAAGATCTTCGATCTTGACTTCTTCCGTGGTCGCGGTCACTTCTGGTAGCACAGCCATTTGATCTTCCACATCTTCTGCGAATAAGCTCCCCCCTTCCTTGATACAAACTTCATCATCCATCGTAGGATCGCCTATGTCTGCTGCGACCTTGGTGCGAAGATTATTACCGTTAGCAGGGTCGATCTTGACTTGGTCAGACGTACATTCGATTGACGGTGGGTTTGCGTCCCCGTCCCCTGCGATCTTGACATTCTGAATGGTTTTTACCGGCCGTGGTAAGATCGCAGTTGGTGTTACGTACTCGGGACGCTCCACCATTGGCTCGGTGATCTGTTCGTTGGTACCCGCTTCACTGATCTTATCCGTAGTTGCCTGATATGCGAGATTTTGCCATTCGGCGTACCTCCTTGATCCCACGGATACATATCCCGGAATTCGGGGAATACGATCTCCACTTAACCACATCGCGACTCTCGATCCTTCGTGGAGAGTCAGTGCACGATCGCTTATATTGGTCACCTGTAGATAACGCGTCCTTCCTGGTCCGACTGTGATCGTTGGTACCCATCGATCTCCCCTGGTGACCCATAGCTTATACTGGTTGGACGTTTGACCGCGTAACCTGATCTCGGCCGTTTGCCCGACATCAATCCAGTAGTGATCCTTCCAGCACACATGTTCTACCTTGTCACCGTAAAGAGGACGCCTACCAGCCATCTGAAGGCGGACTTCATCGGGTAGACATATTGTCCCATCAGCGAGATCGAGGCGGATACCCGCTGGCACCATGAAATCCATTCCTAGTATCAGATCTTGACCTCCGGTGGGCGGACCTACCCATGCATCAAACAGGTACACTAGCGATCCTGCCAGCGTGATCTTGAGACGAGTACGTCCCTCGATCTTATATGGAGATCGTCCAACACCTTCGCATTCCAACGTTTGATTCTCATCAATGTGGCACCCGACCTTACGAGCAAAGGTGCCATCCAATATGGACACCTCAGCACCACTGTCAAATAGCAAAGTTGCTTTTTTGTTGTTGATCTTCCCCATAGCCTTAGATTGCTTGAACTTCTTGTCTGGAACATGATACTTCCAGTAACCCCGCGATTCCCCAGGAGAAATCTCAAGAGCCATCATCACACTCGATCTTGCATATTCATCGATCTGGCGTAGACTTGACACTGTAGCGGTGGATTTCTCCAGAAGATCACATGTATTGTCGATCGGATCGATCAGTTGATTAACTGTTGCTTCCGATTGTTTCTCGACATATGCATAAATGCAATAGCTAGAACGCTCGTCTCGTACCGGTTTCCAAACCGGCGAGCGTCCTAGTTTAACATCTTCTCTGCCGTCTCTGGCAACATCCCGGCGTGCTTGGTAGGATTGTACCATTGTCGGATCAAGTTGTAAAATTCCTCCATGGTGCATTTTCCCGCCTCGTGGATGTCACCACATGCCTTGCATGTGAATAGGCAGCGATCTGAAGGATGTCCTTTACGACCGCACTTTTCACACGTCAGGCGTCCCCAGCACCCAAGATCGCTATGTTTGCGCGATCCACAGTGCGAGCATCGCTTAGGTGGCGAACCTATATCATGTCGATCTTGTTGCGCACGACTGTTTCCGGTCTCCGAGCGACTGTGATCTTGGTTCTTTTGACCTTGATCTTGCTGCCCTTCGTTGTTTCCTGATGCTGCGAGGTAGACACGACGTAATCCTGCTTCGCCATCCGATCCACTAGAGTCCTCTTCAGACTCGCTGCTATCTGAGATCGCCTTGACAGCTCTGACGGCCCGAGTTGACGCAGACGGGGCTGCTGCACCGTTGTTCTTCTGACGAGGCTTGATTGATCCATAAACGGCCTTGCTCTGTCGTGCTTTCGCTCGCTGCCGAGATCGAAGTGCTTCCTCCAGGGTGTCAGCGTCTGGGATTCTTAGTAGGGCCAAGTGATCTGCAAGATCGCGATCATCCAGAGTTTCGATGAAATGCTCCACGTGTTCACGTCGAACTTCCGAAGGTCCATCCTTGATCTGGAGGCGGGCCCTAAGTCCTGCCACATTGAGCCGGTACAAATACTCCAGCGGAGATTCGTCCGGCCTCTTGCGCGCGTGGTAATATTGCCTCGCGACTGACACTCCTCGTCCACAATATTGAACTTGGAAGTTGCGGAGCAAATCCTTCCAGGTACTGCGTGTTGTGCGACTAAGCTGTCGATACCAGTTTCGCGCCGATCCTGCGAGGAGATCGCCGAACACCAGACACTTTTCTTCGTCTGGGGCTTGATCTCGCATAAAGGCAGACTTCACCTTGCTAAGCCAGGCCCTGGCTCGATCTTCGTCCCCTTCTCTCCCCGCGAACTCCTTGAGTTCAGACATGGCAGATACTCGTATACGTGGAACACTTGTCGATCTTCCGGTGGTCGTGGCTGATGCTGATGCTACAGTCGCACGTCTGGGAGGGTCAAGATCGAGATCATCTGGGTCATATTCATGAGGACTTGGGTGTCGATCTAGCGACCCCACAGACTCCATATCCACATCTCGGTCCTCTGCTGGTGCTAAGATCATGGGATTGCTAGGGCCTTGTTGTTCCTTCAGGAATCGGCTCATAGCCGCTTGGAAGTACGATTCCAACTTCGCGTTCGATCCTTGTGTCATGTTTGGCGCGATGCCATTCGTCACTCGCTTGGTCTCATGATCTCCACGCTGCCGTAGCATGGCAGCTCCTGAAGGGCCTAGCGTCATCCGAGGTGGGTCATCTGCACTGTCAGTGTCTACTTCTTCAGTCGCCGACTCGTAATGTGATGATGTTCCTGTCTGATCTTCCAATGTGAGTGCTGGCAACGATCTTAGCGTGTCGTCGGTTGATCTAGTCGCGACCTTGGAGGTTACATTCTTTTCACCTACCAAGGGCTTCAATAGATCGAAGATCGACATTAAAGCCGTGTTGATCGTACTGAGCCTCGTATCGAATAGCTCATTAGCGTCGAACGATCCTGCGATGATCCCACCCTCCTTGATCAGTTGTAGTAGCGCCTTCGCAGCTTCTAGCTTGCTCGATCTTGCAGTTGGTTTCTGCACTGGGCCTTTTAGATCGCTGATGATTTTTGGCTTGATGATCTGCATAACGGGGTTCTTGATCAAGAAGGTGTGAAGTTCCTTCTTGTGGTATGCGATCTCGAGGGACTCGTCGGTCCACACTGTTTTAAGATCGTCTTGGTCATCAACATCCGATCCTGGTGCTTTCAACTTCTTCCGTAGAGGCTTCGATCTTGCTGACTTCTTTTTTGTGCTCGACTTGGAGACGAGCGTTTGGATGGCTTTCGCCGGTGGACTTTCGTCCTGCAGATCGCGACGTAAGTCGGAATCTGCTGAGGGTCCCCGAAGGGACCTGGGGAGGAGGTAGAGGCTTCTCTTCTAGGTCCGTAGCCGGACCCTCCTCTGTTCCGTCGGTAGAGCTCTTCCCAAAGCTCTGCCGATCCGCGGATCGATCTTGATTCAGCGGTGTCGTTGGTGATCCGATCTCCAACGACGCTGGTTTCCCTGATCTAAGATCAGCATGCGCTTCTTCATGGGACTCACGGTGAAATCCCGAGTCACCCAAAGATCCGGGCACGCGCACCATTGTGGCGAAGTGTTCTGCGAAATCGCAAGATCGCAGGAGTCCTCTTGCACACTGCGCCCGAACTACCGACTAACGGAGGGGGTACTCCGATCTTCCGTGAAGTTACTTGATCTCACCTTGTGTACCCGTCGGTGGGACTAGATCGCTCCTCGGGTGATCTCGATTAGACGCGCTTGTTGTCGATCTTGCTGTCTGACAGGACAGCGGGAGGGGTGGCAGCAGCGGGGATACTTCTACTCGCTGCGCCGTGTAGTTACCGAGCTTCGATCTTGGTTGTACTTGGTCGATCTTGCTCTGACCAGTGTCGATCTTAGCTCGGGGGGTCTTGTGGTCGGTGTGTGACCTTTATCCAATAGCTTCCAATACGTGCTTGCCGCTTCCTATAGCGGGTTCTTGAGATTTGAGGGTTGACGAACGTCCAGCCAAGCAATCTGGGCGTAGGGGTTCCACTTAGTGTCGATCTTGATCCTGCGTGACGTCGGGAGGGCCAATCTTGTATATCCCTACCCGGAATAGCGAAGAAGAAGGAAGACTTGTGTAGTAGAAGGTAAAAACAACTCTGAATTAATGGTTATTATCCTATGCTTCCCATCTGTGGCTATCCATATCGCACTGGCTTCTTAAAACCCATAATAAAGCTAAGATCGATATTTACCTGTCAGGATCGATATCGCGTGGGTACAATCGCCTTGGGCAGGGATGATGGCACACGCATTCACTGGGTCATTATAGTGAATGTCACTATATCGAGGATCACCGTAGAGAGGGATTGTTCTTGATCTTGATTGACGGGACGAGATCGAGATCGGAAAACTTCTTATCTGCTTCACCACACTCATTCGGCGCTCAATCTTAAACTACAACGCTATGGCAGTACATTTTCGTAGCGAGCCAGAACCGAACTTGTTCAGCGTCATTTCCGCTGACGAATGGAAGCTAGCTATAGAAATGGAAGCTATTACCAACTTTATGTCGGATATTGCCTTGATTGAGTATCAGCGCGAATCAATTTTATCGTCATACACAATCGTTTTCCGAAGAATGGTGGAATCAGAGTTAAACAGTGACGAATTTGAGTGTCTGACACTAAAATTTCCTCAACATGATGCCAGTGATGATAATCAAGCTCGAGAAATCAGAAAGAAGGCGGATTTGGGCCAGCACAGTCAAACATGTCTTATGAGGTGTAAGTTGCAAGTACCAATTCGTTTTCCTGTTCCAACGGAGAAGATGCTAATTTCGTTGCTCCTTGATCCGCGAACGAAAAATAAGGCAGCCTCAATTGTAGAGGGGACTAGTGGTGCATCACTCGTAAATGACAAACAAATGACCGATTTAATGGAAAGTGCGCGGGCACAGCTATTTAAGGTCCACGTCGACGTCTACAGAAAAATGCGACCGTGCACAATGCCTCGTGAATTGTCTCCAGAGCAAAGTCCAATTCCGGAGCACCAGTCACCTGTTCTACCTCGAAAAGCTAGCCGAGCGTGTCTATTCGGCGCTCCTGCTCCATCGTCGTCCAAGTATCGCGCACGTGACAGCCATATTGAAGAGGGAGCTGAAGTAGTTATGAAAAATTGGATAAATCTTGACGTTCGGTGGGAGGATGTTGTTTGGGGTCAAATGAGCTTTGAAGAAAAAAAGCGCTACTTGAAGCGCGCTTTGGGTCAAAAGGAGAAAACGGTAGAGAATCAGCGTGACACCGTTAAAACGGTCGAATCTGTCATCAAGAGGGAATTGACGATTGTAGACGACGATGGCAATAGAGTTTGGAACTTACTAGAACTTTACCGACGCGTTGATATTTTGCGCTGGTTTCGTGAGGAAGGAGTGAGGGACTTCCCATCAGTTGCTGTGGTGGCAAGGCAGTACTTAGGCAGAGTAACGTCATCTGCGTTCCAAGAGAGAGTTTTCTCGACGGCTGGTTTAATCATGGGCTCACTTCGAACAAGAACAGATGATCTGCGCGCTGAAAAGCAGCTTCTTCTTCGACACAATCGTGATTTGCTCTGCGAGACGAACGTCTGAATTAGTAACGATTTTAGTAGTAATATATTAGTGCTAATAGCATTTTTCCCTTTTCGACCTTATGAATAATTAATATATTTGACTGATCGTCGAAGGCACTATTATTACTAACTAATACCATGCGAAATCGTCGTTACTATGAAACCCTGTCGTAGGTGTCTGTGGAAGAAGCACTGATTTTTATCAGACGCCTTTCTCTGAGTCTGATACTTATCAGACTCAGCGGACTGAATCTGATTCTTTAACAGCAGCAGCACACGAGTTTCACGTCAGCCAATCAGCAGCGACTGTAGAATCAGATTCCTCCAATCAGATCATCTTTTACTACAAAATGTCGTGTAGGAACTCCAGAAAAGAAGTTAACGACGCGCTGATAAAGCATATTCTTAGATTCTGTTCGAGAGGAAATCCCTCTCGAAAAGAATATTCGAATATGGAAATCCGACCAAGTCGGACGTGTCCATATCACAAGGACAGGTATTGCTCTTTTATAACGATTTTTAGGCTCTACATCACATACAAATATCAAGTCCTATAATCCATATGGAAGATTCATTATCAGTTCTGCCGAGACATGGAGAAGGACCTGCGTATGCAGCGCTCAAGTTGCTTCGTGCTGACCTGGTGAAGACTCGTCGTGACAAGCGAGCGCTAGAGGCCTCACTCACACAGTTAGGTCTATGCACTACACTTGTACTTGCAGTTGAAATCGCTCATTGCTTGACGCTGGATGTCGGGCTCATTGGCACTACGACTCAGTCACTTCAATCACGAATACGGAATGGGACGCTATCCCACATCAAACTCCTACGGTCTGTAGACTGTCGACGAACAACAGGAAGAAGCATGATGATCTTAAACACGCAACAGGAGACTTTGTGTTCCTCATGGACGCCGATCTCTCGCACCACGTAAGTGGACTACTTGCTGTTGCATTGGCTTCACTTGTACGTTGTTCCTCACTTGGTGTTTTGTGTTTGATGCAGCCCAAGTTCATTCCTGAGTTTATCAAGTACGTCAACCGGACTGGAAGCTGATCAGACGTAATTTTTGACGTTGTGTTGTTGTGGTGATGGCAATAGGAAGCAGGCAGAGGAAAACTGTGATATTGTTATGTGCCTGGCGGTGGTGTACGTATTTCGATTCAAAATTTATACGCTTGTAGTGTTGATGGTTGACGCCTTGTATTTCAGGTGTGTGGCTGGGACCTTCGTCGCAAACTGACGAGTCGTGTACTAACTATCTGCCCACGGTGCTACTAAACCCGTCCGTGACAGACCTCACGGGTAGCTTCCGACTGTACAAGCGCGACGTCATCGAGGATATTATGAGCGCGATCCAGGGTCTGGGTTACGTTTTCCAAATGGAGATTCTTGTGCGCGCTCGCCAACGTCAATACTCCATCACCGAGGTGCCAATCACGTTTGTGGATCGTATCTCCGGCGAATCGTAACTCGGTGCCGGTGATATCGTCGCGTACCTCAAGGGACTACTCAACCTTTTCTTTACGACTTAGTTGGTTTACAGAAGATTGACTAGATCACGTGTAGTTCCAGTTGAAGCGATGAGAATTACGCGACTCAGGAAACTTCCAAGCTGCAGCAACCGGTATTCTTTTTGTACTTGGTTTCACTATGTACCAAAACCCGGTATTTTTGACTTGGTTTCACTAAGTACCGGTGCGCAGTACAGTGGTGCGCGATCGCGCAAAAAACCGGTGTTATCGGTTTTTGACTTGGTTTCACTATGTACCGGTATCAAAAATTGGTCCAAAACCACGCAAAGAACCCAACAATTGGGTGCCTTTGGCCTTGCAGCTACCCCAAAATAGCAAAATTGGTTCTTTTGACCCTTTTGTGAGCGCGCACTACGGTACTGTACCCTTTTCGCCAATACCGGTGGCTCCGAGCCATTTCCTGTTTGAAAACGCAGTACCGTGGTGCGCGATAAATCGGTAGATCGGTAAGAAAACCGGTGTTTTGCGCGATCACGCAGAGTTATCGGTTTTTATCGGGAAGTGCGCACCACTGTACTCCCGTTACTGGACACAGTGAAACCAAGTCAGAGATTCCGATACCGGTATAAAACCGGTGTTTTATTATGAAAGAAAAATATTTCTTCTATTAAAAAACCGGTTTGTTTTACCGATTTATCGCGCAATACTGTACTGCGATTTCAAACAGTCAAATGACTCGGAGTCACCTAAACCGGCAAAAAGGGTACAGTACCGTGGTGCGCGGTCCCAAAAAAGGGTTGCATATGTTTTGATAGGTTTATGCAGGAAAGTAGTTCTTGCTACTGCCGAATATCTATTAATAAGGTGTGTCTAGGGATACTCTGGATGCCTTTTTATGCATACCTTGAGCGGACAATGAGCGGATGAAGAAAACCGGTTTTCTCTTCCCCTCCCCCCGCTTTCCTTTCCCACTTCGAGAAAGAGAAAATAATCTTTTCTTCTTAATGAGCGCGTACTGCGACGGGGATTCGTATTGTTCGTCCACCGCAATCTTTGGCATGGTACCAACCGCTGCTGCAAGCATGACGACTGCGAACACTGCCGATGATATTCGTGGCGTCATGGATGCGCTGAAGCTTGATGTGGTTGCAAGTTATTTCGATCAAGATGACGACGAAATCGACCCCTATGTCGTTTGTGAGGGAGTCTCCGTTGATGCATTCAATGAGTACGTTGGAGACGGTGAAGGACTGCGGATTGCGCTTCGATTTCTCGCCCTCTATGATGGGCGTCTCGTGATTGTCGAGCTTCCAACGAAAGCGCATGAGTGTACAGCCAGAAAATTTGAGAGCAAATTCCTACGTGCGGCAGGGAATGAAGACGAGGTTGCAAGTGGTGGCTCAATGACAGCGAGAAGAGCTGCCAACCCGAACAAGGAGGCTGATGCGACTTTTGGACCAATGGGATCTACACCCAACCAAACACCAGCACCGGCACCTCGTACCATTGCTGATTGGGTGACGCTCGCAGTGGAGGTTGGAAGATCTCAGACGTGGGCAAGTCTGGTGGAAGCTGCCGAATGGTGGTGCAACTACAGTGGAATCCAGTATATCCTGCTCTTGAAGATCAGTCCTCAAGGTGTTCAAATGCGATACGCGCTTTATGATATCGCCGTACTTGGCATTCTACCAGCGCCAACTGCAAGTGGAACGGTTTATCGACGCACCAGAGATCAACCAGCTGTCAATGTCACCTTCGACATGCACCGAATCTTGTCGATCCCCGCGAACCAAGCTCTCCCAAATGGTGTAAATGCAACCGCCGTTGTCGATCTACGTACCGTGATGAATCTAGTCATCCGTAGCCTTCGATAGAAAAAAGCAGTGCCATCGATTCATGCGGTTCTACTGCAGTCTGAAACCACCGTGAATTCATGCGATTCTGCTGCTACAATTTGTAAAACTACTATGAATTCATAGTAGTTTTACAAATTGTAGCAGCAGAATATGAATTCATGATCTGATTGGACAAAAACAGTAATGAATCCATCAGCGAAACCACCGCCGTGGAAAACCGGTTTTGTACCGGTATCTGCTGGATTCAATTGTGACATTGCACAATTGACTCTAGATGCGAATACTGCGTGCAGGGATTGATAGTAGTACGATTTTCTTCCAAACTAATATATCATTCCCTTATTAGCTGCTTCAAAACTAATAGTGAGCTATTAGTTTCGTTTTTACCTCCTCAGATACAATAGTAGTAGTACTATAGTAGCTAACTATTAATAGTCGACCACCGAAAACAATTCGATCACCGAAGGACGCAACCACAGAATCATGACTCCGAACTGTCACTGGTAGTAGCCTCCATGCGTCGTATCTCTTTTCGGTTGTGTTTCAGCACAACCTGCATCTCAGCGCGGTGGTTGTCCGTACGCGTGCACAAGCTGCTCATGACAATCCCACCAGTTGAGAAGACACGTTCTTGGAACGCGTTAGAGGGAGCTCTCCCCAACCAAACACGGGCTAATGCCGCTATGGATGGAAATAGCGTGCTTCCAGATTCGCGGAACCATGACAGGATAGTGACGTGCTCACAGATGGCTTCAACTCTCCAGCTCTTTGTCTTGTCTACCGACTGGTGCAGCGCAACAGTGACCCAGTCCACCGTGTACTACAACCACTCCTGCAACACCTTGTCAGCTTGGTCACAAAGCGTAGATAACGGAGTTGTTTCGGGAGTCACCATTGATATAGCAGCTCCACAAATCACCTTGTCATCATCAACGCACGGAATTAAATCAAGGTTCGGTGATACAGTACTAGCCGGAATGTTCGCGGGACTAGTAGAGGCCGCGTTCACTGCACAAAACACTTCTCGATGCGAGTCAGCCAACATTTTCTTGCCAGCGGCGATGGTTCGGTCGGTACTGTCGTCAATTACGCCCTTCTCCCTAGCTTCCTTGTCGTTTCCATCTTTACTACACTCTTGTTTTGAAGTCGGTTCTACAAGCGAGGAACGAGGAGATCTTGGAAAATTGAAGAATGAAAGCTTTACACGAGCGTCCACCGTGGCAAATTAAGCGACGTTGTATATCAACACAGCACCGCAATGCGGGTTGGTGCGACGAAAGGCTCATTCTTGCGATCAATGTCGCTCTGTAGTGAGCAAGCAATCATACAGTAAAAGTTTCACTTGATTCAAACAAGAGCTGAGCCCTGTTAGTGCTAGCCTGCTGCACTGCCGACCCAGAACGCGCTGGTCAAAAGGGAAGATCGCAAGCCTAAATTCCTTCCAGTAATCAGATAGTAGTTCGATATTACTATCGGACCAGAAGCAAAAGTAATAGCTACTATCGTAGTATTAGTTCATACACTCCGTTAAACTAATAGCAACACTAGTAGTTTAATATTAGTTTGATATTAATTATTACCAAAATATTACCATATGTTTAAATTACTATCAATCCCTGACTGCGTGAGTATTTTGATTAAAACTCACAGATTTCTACAAAAAAACCATACTCTTGCTCGTCAATATACTCGACATCCATTGCGTCACTTTTGTATATTACAACTAGAGATACTTAAATTACAACTTGCAGCAGCCGACATCGACCATGATGAGTTGCCCGTATTTGAATGGTTGCTCCCGGCAGAGCAATTGATCAACCCTTAAAACAAATGCATTTCTGTTTGGATCATATGATATGAAACGACACCAGAAGGTTTCTCCCTGGCCAAATACTTTTACAAAGAACCCGTCATTAGAATCGTATTCGTCGATTATTTTATAATCCAACTTTGTAAGATCCATGTCTATATTGAAACGATTGATCAAAAATTATCATACTGATCTTTGAAGAGCTTAAAAAACTTATCTAACTGATTGTGTTGTAGATAGTAGAGCCACAAGACACAATATTGCCCACAGTGACCAAAACGTGGATTCTGGATCTCAACTTCGCGATAGGAGTAATCTTTTGGAATCACACGTGGCCTTGGCAAGCCAAGAGGATCAAAGTAAGCATTATGCTTGTTTGATACTGCTAACCAATGCGTTCCGCCGATCATCGGATTACCTATGTTCAAAATACAGTAGTCTTTGCTTTTATCTAGCTTCTGCTTGAAGTCAATTTGATCTACTTTGACACCGAGTGAGTTGGCGAGTTTCCTCAGTTGGTTGTCCGTCGTTCTGGACAATTTAATAATTCTTTTTTTGCTGACGGTGCTTTCTTTTTTCGGCAAGTATAATATAATCGTCATCAATATAATCGCATAAACTATGTCTTCCGCCTCAGATATTTCTGCTTTCGAACATTCCGTTGAACCAGCTCCAGCTGAGACGCTCTTCCGTGATAAAAATGGACATACATTCAGGATTCCACCTCTAACACTGGTCAATACGCCGGTCAAATTCAATTCAACCTCTCGACGATCTCCTCGCAAGCTGCACTTGTAAATTGGGAAGAAGCTGTTGTGGTGTAGCGGGATCAGCAAAATCTGCGAGATCGCTAGATCCAACTTCCCACCAATGCCCGGACACCGACTAACGAAGGGGGTCCTCCGATGATCCGTGATCTGCTGAACTTACTCACCTTGTGTACCCGTCGGTTGGGCTGGATCTTCCTCTCTTGGTGACTGATAAGTTGCTCGATCGGTGTTAGTTGAACGTCTTGGCGTGACGTTGGGGTCGTAGAGTAGCGTGGAACTCTTCACACCACTCGCCAGTAGTAGATCCGGAGTCCAAGCGATTAGATCGAGCTTGGATCCGGCGGCCTAGATCTGGATCCGGCCTTGTAGTAATTCCTTTAGTGTTGTTCTTCCCTTACTGGAGGGCCTTTAGTTGCTTAACGCTTCCAATAGCGTGATCTTGATCGTCGAGAAACCGAAGATCTACCGGCTAAGCAATTAATACCGGGATCTTGGATCTGCACTTAGGGTAAGATACTAGGAGATTGGATCTAGCCAATATATTATCTAGATATTATCAACCACTCTAGATCTATACACCTGAATCGCTATTAATACCGTAGGGCCAATGTAGTTCCCGTTTCCAGGCGCGTAGCGAAGCACTTGTGTCGTACAATGCAAATTCGGTTCTGATTTAATGTTAAGGCCTATCCCATCCTGTATCCTATCCTTAACGACACATCGACTGATTACGCTATCCTGATCCTTGTCCTTTCTTGTCCTCACCATCCTGGCAGTCGACATCTTTGCAGATCACCTTGGATCTGAACCATAAACATTAGATCGCTAGTCGCAATGTTGTGATCTGGACTTCTCCTTTCTCCAATATCGTAATCATCCCTCGTAATATCCAGATCACACGTCTCCCGAGTCAGATCATGCCTTAATAAGCCAGACCATTCTAGTCCAATCTCAGATCGGCTAGATCTCTTTGATCTCCTTGATCTCCTTGATCTAGGGTTTCCATGTATGATCCAGTGGTAACACTTCGTGATAATCGTAATCATAACGTACCCGAGCTTAATCCATGGTTGTTAATCCCCAATAATCATCAAGCTTTACCGTAATATATCCCGAGCCTGGATCACTCGGATCCGCCAATGGATCTAGGTCCACAAGCCTTGATCCAAGTTCCCTAAATGGAACCTGATATGCGAACCGATCTAGTCTTCACGGATGTAGATTATAGCCTAGATCCAGACATCTAGACTTAGATCACCAGTTTCCACAGTGTATATAGACATACTGCCATACCCATCTCGTAATCACGCCAGTCCCACATCATCCATATCCTTATGTGATCCTCCCAACACTTCGGATCTGGGTATATGTATAGTTCGTATGTCAATACATCTATCACGTCCCACCCAAGGTGTCACTGATCTCCATCAATCTTATCCATCAACTGGATCCACCACCAGATCCACCCACATCAGCTCGTCATCTACTCCAATCACATCACGTCAGGTCCGATCACGTCCAAATCGGATCTTTCCTAGATATTCCAATGCCAAATCTTTCAAATCCACTTCACCACACTGTCATTGAACTGCCTATCAAGCTTCAAATTTTGAATGGCGGTGGCTCGTCAGTTACTTCGACTGCTGCATGCACTATTGATCAGCTTGTTCCTAAGGCTGGTGCATGGTAATTTTTTGATAGTGTCCAAGTCGTTATTGATGGAACTACTGTTCAAACGAATCAGGTTCATGAGAATGTGAATACTACTTTTAAGGCGATCACTGAAATGGATTACAACACTTATGTCAAGCATGGACCAACCAGTAATTTCGCTTTAGATGAATATTCGGCTCCTGCCGCCGGAACCAGTCTAACGCAGAATTTTGACAATGTAACTACAAGTTCATTTATCAACGCGACGGTTGGGGAATTCGGTATGTCAAATACATTGCTAAACAAAGGAGCGTATGAGCGTTCTCTCTTTACCGCATTATACCAACAAGCCAATAAGCTTGCATATGATGTAATGGGAAGCAGTGCTAATATTCAAGCTGTATCAAAGCCTCAACTGTATGTGGCTGCACCGGTGCCGTCACTGCTGGTTCGCCATTCTATGTCGCTCATTATCTGGCTTGCATCAAGCTTCGTGATATTTGTGATTACTTCAAAAAGTGCCCAATGCAAAAGAATACACGCGGATTCATCTATCTCAATTACAATAACTCTTCAACTACCATCACTGCCAGCTCTACCGGCATGATTGCACCTGGCACCATCACTGTCAGCAACAATATGAACTTCGGTAATACTTGCCCTATTCTTTGGAACTTCTACTCGGCCGTTTCCACTGCCACTCTCACCCCAACTGGCCTCGCAGTTCCATCAGGAACCGTTTTGACTGTAACTGCTGATGTCAATGGAACTCCAACGACCGGAACTGGTATCACTCCATCTCAGTCGTTCTCGCGTCTTCTCGTTCCTACATACTCGCCTAATCCAAGCGCCGACCATGCTCTAGCTCAGACGAAAACGTTCCGCTACTTTGAACGAATTACAAACAAATTCACTGTTGCTCCTGGTCAATCTTTCACTTGGACGATCAGTAATGGCATTGCTAATCCAAAGCGTTTGATCATGCAACCTGTGATTACCAATCCGACGGCAGGCGGAACTGTATCGGATACGATCAATCCATTCCGTAATCCGTTCTCAACGGTACCTGCAACGACAAGTCCATTTGCTACGTTGAAGAACTTGCAAGTCACAGTGGGCAACGTGTCCATCTGGAACAATCCTGTCAGTTTTGGTTATGACTTATTCTTGCAGGAGATGTCAAAATCGGGTGTTGATGGTGGTCTTGATGATCTCACTTCGGCTGGTTTGCTACCGCAGCGTCAATGGGAATCCCTGTATCGATTTGTAGCTGTTGATATTGGTCGTCGTCTTCCAAGTGAAGATGGTGCTAGTAAGAGTATTATCGCGTCTGGTACTTCCAACTGTAACTACGCTCTCACGATCTATTACCACGTATTGCGTGAAGTTGCTGCAACAGTCGATACGGCTATGGGTACGATTTCGCAAGGACCAGTCCAAGGTTAAAACACAACGTAATTGTTATTAACCCTTTCGCGAACACAGCATATTCTCTTTAGCTGCTATGGTATACAAAGTTAGCATGTTAAGAAATCAAGTGGGGCATTTTGCCCCCTTCATAAAGCACGGTACTTGCCTGATCAGAGCCTTTCTACACATCTGTAGATTGGGAGATGAAGGGGGGCAAAATGCCCCCCCTTCATAAGCCACGGTACTCTCTTCAATATTTTTTAGCATTTTTTTCATTGGCTGATATTTTTGTATCGGTGAGCAAAGTTGACGGCGATTTTTTTCATTGGCCAAGCTGTGAATCAGCTTGTTCACGTAATGCACAAAACCCAGAGACAGGCAGAGGTGGATACATGATAAATTACGAGTCCCGCTCTATTCCTTACGGCACCGCTTCAACTGGTGAGCTGGGCCTCGGACACCGTGTTCGCTGCCACTGCACTTCCTCGTCTAAGCTTATGTAGGGTGTAGCTAGGAGCATAATATTTGCGGCGTAGATGTAGTTACTTGTACCACCACATTCCCGACCCCGGCACCGATATCGAGGAAGATATCCGAATTGCCAAGTTCAACCAGCTCACGGATAAGAGAAGAAATTCCACACGGCATCAACTCGCCGGCATTGCGGTGGGGATTCTTGTTGGTGCCCTGGACAACCACTTCGCAAGGAACGTCAGCGAAAATCGTTGCTACAGCTTGCTCACACCTTGACGGTGACATTGGGGGTGATCTTTCTTCTTCTGGGTCCTCCAATGTGCCTGTAGATCCCGTATTGCTGTTGGTGTCGCTTGAAGTTACTGCGGCGTCGTCATCACGAGCGGAGTGCAACGCCAACGAAGCTCCAGCAACAGCAAATAGCTTGACAGTGCCTTCAGGTGTTGGCCGAGATTCGTCTGTTACTTCTGGCGAATTTTCACGAGCGACAGTATCGGCTGGGAGTGGCGACGGTGCCGTACTTGTAGGTTGTAGGTTATTTGCTGGAGGCGATGTCGGAGGTGGAACTGGAGCCACTTGCGGTGTTGTGGGGGTCTGCCGTGGAGTTTCTTCTTGGAGCTGTGAACTTGGTGGTCGTGGCGGGATTTCTGCAGCAGGACGTCGCGGATGTTCTGGAAGACCTGCAGGCAGATATACGCCAGAGTTTCGGAGCGGTGCTGGATCTCCTGTGTCTGTACGTTGTCGTTTCGGAGTGGCCGCACCGAGCCGCAACTGACGAGTCACCGCTGGTGGTCGACCACGTGGACGGCGCACTTGTGCGTAGAAGCTTGGAGGGAATCGCCGGATATCATTGCCCCACGCCTTCTTCAATGTTCGCAGTCGCTCCTGCAATGACTTCGCATTGTGATCAGTGCGCTGCATACGCTGGGCCACATTAGCTCACGCGATCCTTGTACCTGCATCGACATAGGCGCGCGCTTGCTGCACAAGCTCCTTATCATCTTCAAAGTGAACGATGTGGCCATGATTGCTGTGCTATTACAGGTAGGCAAATGACTTAGTTTTAGTAAAGAAACATTTGTAGAAGTGCTGAGTTCAGAGACAGGAGATCCACTCAAAGGTGTCACATTACGCGTAGGCGTCACCAAAATTACGTACTTAAAGCAGTGTTTGCTGACGCAATCTCGATATTGTTCGTACTTAAGTGCATAATTTTTCATGATGTTTGACACATCGCGTAAATTAAAGATTCCAGAGGATGATACGATTGGTCGTAATTACAGAAGGAGATGTGCAGTTGAACTTCTGCCAACGGGGGCAAAATGCCCCGCTTGATGACCGTTTTGATGGGTGCTTCATGAACTGCAACCAAGGGGGGCAAAATGCACCCTATGACCTCTAAAGGGTTAAACGATTTTTTTAATCAGCTTCAATATACGCTACCTAATCGAAATCAATCATGAGTGGCTTTTTCTCCGATAATCAGACAAAGCAAAAAGCATATGATCGCTATTACAATGCAATGGAAAAGAGTGATTTTGTTCAAGGCAAGAAGCTTAAGGCACTCATTCAACACGAATCTCTAGACGATGCAAGCACTGATTCACTTGCAAAATTGTTTCAGCAAGTAATGTCTAAGAATCGTGAATACGAGTATGATGAAATCACGAAGAAGCTACTGAAAGGTCCTAAAGGTCCTCCTGAAATCATTAAAGGTGAAATAAGTGAAACTCCCAAATCTAGTAAAAAGAAATATAAATACGTCCCAACATCGACTGACACAGATGCAAATATGGAAGATCCTACTGCACCAAAAGATGAGGCAGAAGATATAACCGAAGCGTTTTATCGAGGAGTAAATGACGTTGCCCAAAAGGCTGTCAATACTCGAGCATTCGTTAAAGGAAGAAAGTCTTTGAAAGAAGTGGTAGATGACCACGTTATGAAATATCTAGACAAGCAAAAAGAGTTTCGAAAAGAGGATTCAAATCGAAGACATCGAGCGATGGCTAATAAATTTGCCGCCAAAGTCATGGAAAAATCAGCCAAACTGCTGAAACGAAAACTCCCGAATAAATCTCCCACCGACAAACGAGCGACAAAAAAGCGGCTCAGCGAGCTGAGGAGGAACCCTCGATTACTCGACAACTATTTCAAGATTCGGATGATGCGAAGAGCAGTGACGACGAAGAAATAAAAGAAGAGAAGAGGTTACGCGAGCTGAATGCTGGTATAAAAAAGTATATACTGATGATATCAACAGCTACAATAGTTCATATGCAAATAACCTGTACGAAAGTATCCGACAACAATTTGGAGAACCCATCGAGCTACGCAAAGGCAAAGACTATTTTGCAGACTATGCTCCTCAACCGCCAAGAAAGCATAAAATGTCAAAGATTGCTATGAAGCAATACAAAGAGGAACTAAAAGGCTGGTTTGATGGAATCTTTATTTAAACTGAACTTTGTTCAAGTAATTTTTTTTCTAACTCATTCACTTTTTATCAGAAGTTTGATGGCAGCAGCATTTAAGGCGCCAAGTTGAGAGTAATCCAAAGTATATTGATATCCTTCCAGATCGTTGTCACCTTCTTCTTTCATATTTTCATTTGGCATAATGCTGACCATTTCTCCACACACTTTCATTGCATCCTGCGCAATCAGTCCAAGTTTTGCTTTGGTCTCTCCCTTCCAGTTGTAACTGACTGGTTCCAACTTATCATAGTGGTCCAAGGTGATTGAAATAGGTGTTATATTCTCCTTGAGTCGCCTATCAGAACTTGTGTATATGGATTGCTCACAGAAAATGGAAAATGAGAATATCGCAGAGACCGTAACACTGACTGGGCCTAATCCCAGATTGCTCCAAATGTTTCCTTGTACCTTGTATTGATAACAATTTGATGTTCCGCCAGCGCCAACCGTGTATGAGTTTGATCCAGAGACATGCAAAGTCGCCGATGGCGATCCAGTTCCAATACCAACTCTACCAGCCGAAGATACTGCGATCCTTCGAGTATTTGTGGTCATCAAAACCAAATCGTTGCCAGTAGTAGTTCCAAAATATTATCTATTAGTGGAAGTTGCATTCGTTGCATTGCTCAGTTGTAATCCAAACCCAATAGGCGATGCGTTAGATGATTCCATGAAGATCGGCATATCGTAGTTAGCAGTTCCATCGTTGAGTGCATTAGATGCTTTAATATAGACATTACCGGAATTTAGTGTGAGAGGAGCAGTTCCAAATAGCTAGAGTATGGCGTATTAGTATTGAACAACATTTTATTCACAGTGTCTGAAACAAGGTAAAGACATCCACTTGATGGTGTAGGCGATGATCCAGCAGGATTTATACAAAAAGCATCATCTGAGGTAGCAAGAATGTATGTATGAGGGTAACCGCTTTTGTAAGGCTGTCCATTCCAACATTAAAGCAAAATCGATGCGTCTGAGATGTGAAATCAACAGTTGGTTTATCGTTCCAATTGATATTGAATAAATCGGCACTTGTAGCTGAAACACCACCAACGAAACTACTTGGATTATCAGTTGATATTAAATTCAACAACGGATACGTTTTGTTGTTTGATGCGGATGTAGTTCTTGAAGCGATGACCAATCCATTTGTATCAGATACTCGATAAATGTTCATCGTTTCACGATTCGCAGTTCCGCCGTAGAAATGCAGATTATTTGTGCTTGATGTGCCTAAAGGCATCAATCCGACACCGGAACTATCGAGTGTCATTGATTTTGATGCTTGAAATGTTCCTAGAGTTGTTAAATTATTGTAATTTAGTTCATTAGCATCAGCTGTCATAGTGAGCCCATTAATGTTCAATGTAGAATAACTAAAATTCAAGATCGAGCTCCCAGCTCCATTATCTCCAGTTATTGTATTACACGTGATAAAAGGTGAAGCAATTGATGTTGGAGCAATGAAATTTCGTGTAATGGATAAATCACGAAGTCCGGAATAATCTAACGTTGAATTCAATACAACAGCTTTTGACGCTGCAGCTCCACCTAGAGTGACCCCAGTGTAGTAACTATCGGGGAATGTAGTCCCTCTAAATGTTAAGTTAGGGACATTTAACCCGGTCTCCGTGCTTCCTAAGTCTAGTTGCAGACCAGATGCAGTATCTGCAATAGATACATTTCCTCCAGCAGTAATCGTTAATCGTCTTGTTGCATTTGTTCTAATTGCTACTTGATGCGCAGTAGTACTGCCAATATCTTGGGCCCCGCCCGAATTTTGTATAGTAACGCTGAAACCTGATGATGAAGTAGTATTTGTTATACTAATCGGTGTTGTTCCATTTGTAATTGTTAGTGAAGCGGGCAGAGTCAAATTCCCAACAGACGTGATATTTGGCTGAGCAGCGGTTTGGGTAGTCCCACTAATACTTGAAGCTGATAGGTTACTGATACCACTAATATTGCTACTTGAATCAAGAACAAGCGCTTTGTTTGCGCTGGCAGCGCCAGGAGTAACTCCAGAACGATAACCAAGACCGGACAGATCTAAACTGGATCTGTTAATAGTCAGTGACCCACAATTCAAATTGCCAATCACATTTAAAGCAGAGAGCGTTCCGACTCCGCCAAGTCTCAAATAGCGTTGATCGCCTGTGGTTAGTGTCAGGTAGCCATTAGATGAGTTAAAGTAAGCGCTATTGAATAGAGGAGAATTGATAATCGGGGGCAGAGACATTTTTGATCACTATACTATAAGATGCAAAATTTCTACGAATTGATACCGAAGTCAAAACTAAAGCGGTTCCCTAAGAACGAGCACTTTGAGCTGCCATTTCGCATGTGCGTGGCCTATCCTAGTGGCTCTGGAAAGTCAAACACCGTTCTCTACATAATCGCCCTTCTTAGCAAATGCTTTACGAAAATCGTGATATGTACAAAGACCAATGAGACACTCTACGATCATCTAAAAGATACTATCGACAATGTCCAAGTGATTGAAGAAGGCCAAGTTTGTGCAATGGGCGAATATGATAGCGAGACGAGCAAATTGATTATCTTTGATGATTTGGTCATGGAACCGAAGAGAACACAAGCTCAGATCTCACAGTACTTTATCCGGGGACGTAAGCAAGGGTGGCAATGATATACATTTCGCAAAGCTACTTCGGGATTCCAAAAACGATTCGAATTAATAGTCAATACGTAATTCTTGGTCGGAATCTTACTCAACGAGACCTTGGGCGTCCTCGAAACCAGTAGCTCCTTCCAGAAACGACTACGGCTTGACGAATATTGAAACACTGTCTAATCAACTCCAGAAGATCACTATTAGTCATCTTGCCAAAGAACAAAAAAAGAAGAAAGCTCCTCGTTACATTGATACCTCAGCGCTTTGCGTTTCAACAGGCAATCTAAGAGATCTAAAGCTTCATCAGACGCTTAAATTGACTGTAGTATGAGGTTGAGAACACGCCGTTTTCGTATAGTTTGTCAAGGATTGACTTCATTTCCGTTTTTATTAGTGGGGAATCATCGCCAATATTCTTTGCGCCTTCGAGCATCTTCAGACGCTTGACCAAACCATCTAGAAGCTGATTATACGCACTTTCAAACCCTCGTGAAGTAATCTTACATTTGTTTAGGCAGTATTTCATAAAGTCGCGCTCGGGCTCATCGAAAAGGTCAAACAAAGCCTTGTCAAAGCTTTTATCCTCTTCGGTCATTCGCCAGAGATCAACAAATGCGTGAGAGACGAGCATAGACTTGATATTAGCTCGAGTCTTGTCGTTTCTCAGACATGCTTGTAATCCATGGAATTCAATGTGGAATGGGCCAGCTTTGCGATATACTTTTGTTTGTTTCGTGTTTGCTTTATGATCGCTTTGTGATTGCTCCATGATCGCTTTATATACTGTTGTAAATAAATTAAGTTTCAAATATGTTAATCTCGAGCGTCTTGTCGCTGCCAGTAGGTGTGAAATCTCCATAGAATATGCGTTCCCGACGTTCCTTAGGTCTGCTTGGAGGCGTTACAGCGGACTTTGCAGGAGGCGCTGGCGCTTGGTCGTATGAATCGTCTGGCTCAAAGGATACGTCAGCAGCATTACGAAGTTTCGTATCTGACGAATTAGCTCGATTTGCGATCTTGTTGTAGCTCGTGTTAGCGGCCATGGTGCTGTGAACTAATTTTGCATGAAGATCGTTCTTCTCGCGATTGGTGAGTTTAGCATATGCTGGGGATTGAATCAAATGAGACTCAGCAATGTGCCGGATCATATTCATTGACATTGGCTTTCCATTGTACTTTACAAAGAGCTTGGATAGAACCTGACTATAGCTATTGCTTGAATTGGTATAATCATACTCGCCTGGCTGTCGATTGAAAATGCGCCATAGTAGCTTACTAGGCTGCTCTCCAAGCGTATTAGTCAAGAAGTCGAGATATGACTTGATCAAGCTCATCGTCGTACTATCTAACTGAATCGTTTGCGGTCCCATTAGGCGAACGCTCTTAAAATCGTTCAAATGTAATGTGTTACCTTGAAGGTAGTTAGCACCTTCCATTGGCGTAAGAAGAACGTTCGGCCATACCAAACGAAGTGGATAATGCACGTTCAACCATAGTGTGATGTAATCAAACACTAGCTTCAAGTACTCCGTCCTCTTAGCTTTGGCCAGCTCCTCAAATTCGGATCGAGATAGAAATACTTTCCCATACCTTTCGGTGAGCACCTTATGAACTTTACCAGGGACGGACATCAGCTCTTCAAAGCTGATGTACTTCTTCTCTTCTTCTGGCGTCAGTTCGTTGTCCAGCTTTGCAGTTTTGTTTTGCTTACTCAGTTCCTTTCGAATCGCATTGTAATATCCAAATGCATCACGAAATCGGTTTTTAACCATTTTGCACATGGCGTTCAATGTCAGTATGAGACTCTCTTTCCTTGTATAGATGCTCATCAGAAGCGCAATGATGCTCGAGTTCTGAACCTTGAACGTCTTTTGAAAAGAGGCACCGTCGTATTTCGTTGGATAATGAATATTGAAAATGAATTCATCTGGGGACCATTGTTGTTTCGCAACGCCGGCCTTGTAAAGCTTGATCAGTTGTCTGGTGTATAGATTTACTGTAGTGTCCGACAAATTATTATGCTCGCTTCCCAATCTGATATCACGAGTGATAATGTTTTTAATTTCATCCAGACTGGGTGTTTTAGATTTATGAACCTTCGACATTTTTGTCTCTCGCTCTGTATATAAGTAATCCAGATATTCAATTTAGATGTACAAGGAATTTGCTGTCGATTTGAGCCACGCGCAGGCTGTTAAAGTCCTACATGGCAAGACCGTTCGATTAAGTCATTCTCAATTGAACAAAGGCCACTCACATCATTTCCACCCCGAAAATTACAAGAAACTTGTAAAGGCTTACGAAGCGAGCAAAGGGACGACGTTGCATATGACTCACGGAGAAGTTCTACGTACTCATCAATCACGACTTAGTGGCTCTGGCTTCTGGGGCAATCTTTGGAACGGTATTAAAAAGGGCGCTAGCGCTGCTTGGAACTTTCTCAAAACATATTGGAAGCCGATCACTTCCGGACTTTTGGATGGTATTGCTACCGCGGCCGGACCTGAAGCTGCTCCATTGCGTGGTTTAGTGAAAGATGTGAGCGGTGTAGGAATGGCTCCTCCCATGACTCGTCGTCGTATTAAAGGGGGATCATTTCGATTGGGATAACTTTAGTTATATTTGATCTTGATGCATGAATTATATAAATATAACAATAGTCATGATCGGTTCAGTTTATAAAATCGTTTGTAGTCAAAGTGACATTTGCTATGTCGGTAGCACATTCAATCAGCTCAAGCATCGTATGAGTGGGCATCGAACTCATTTTATGGTTTGTGTAGTGGCGGCCAGCCATGCCTGACCTTGAAGTTGATCAGCTTGGTCCACCGAAAGATCCTGCAGTAATCAATGGTTATACCTCAGATGACCCTCATGTGTCTGACGGCTCCCAGTCGTCAACAATGGGTCTACATGTTTCTCCAGTCTGGCTGTCCGTGCCTGACCTGGAATGTATTTGGAACTTTGTATGCATTACATGTTATCTGTTATACGATCGTCACTAGGACGATCCGTCTCTCACTTCAGTCAATGGCAGAGGGACGCCTCTGGACACGATTGATTGACGAGACTGAGCGGAAGGATGGTTAGCACCATACCCGGAGCTCACTCTTCATTTTACCGTCTAGGAATCAATACACTAGGCTACAAGTTCCTGCGGGTTAAGCCCCCGCACTATCGTGTTCAACATCTTTTGGATCTTCAACCCGGGAAACACTACAAAGAATTCTTTAGTAGAATTTCTGCTAAGAGTTGCCGACCTACTTCTGCAACACTTGGTGGACACAGAAGATACAAGACCTGTGCTGAACCATGCAGCAACAAAACCGAAACCATATTCAAGAAGGTGTGCGGATGGGTACAGTGCCACTATTTACACCCACGCTACCACCGAGAATTACGAGCATCTCTCATGAATTCCTAGCAAAGTGGAAGATCAAGCGTCGAGAGTACGAGGCCGAACTGCGCGCCCGATGCAGAGTCTCCGGTGAGGACTACGCCGCCGTGCTCACACCCATCGCTGAGTCGTTTGACGCAGAGCTGCTCGACACGTTCTGTGATTTGCGTCTGCATCACGACCCAGTGGATGTGACAGAAGGAATGCTCATCGCGGAGATTGACCACATAGCTAGGAGTGTCAAGAACGACACTCTGCCTGACATCAAGGCATTGTTCAAGAGCAAACTTCGTTTCAACTTGACTGAGGACGACGTGGACGCCAGAGTGTTGGATTACTTCAACACGTTTGGTCAAGTAATGCGCGCCAATGGCCTAACTGAGTGCTTCGAAGGGGAAGCAGGAAGGCGTGAGAAGTGCAAGCGACTAATAGCTTCATTACACCCAGCCATGCTGAAGGCTGAAGTTAAACAGTGTGTCCGTTTCACGCATAAGGTCGCCGCAGCTGACCCACGTCTGTTGTTTGAACTAATTATGGAGAAGGCTGCTGAGCATGAGCGCCAGTTCCAGCGTCTCAAGGTTTCTAAGCGTGCCAATTCGGAGCGAGACCAGAAGAAAGATTCTTACAAGAACAAAAAGAAGCCGCAAAGACCGAAACCGTCCCAGCAGCCGTCTAAGGATACAGTGGAGATTTCAACAGGTTTCAAGGGCGCAGTATATTCTAACAAGCGACCATCTACCAACCGACGGCCACCAGGGCCATGTCCTAAGTGCAAAGAAATGCACTGGATTCGTGATTGCACCAAGATCACTACCGAGGAAGAGAGAAATGAATTACGCCAGCAACTTCGTGATCGTGCCAAGACCAAGCGTGCTAGGTTGAAACGGCTTGGTGAACTTCTACCTACTTTGGGTCGTGAAGTCACTGTGAATGGTGTTTTAAAGCTTCCCTACTGCCCTGACAGTGGTTCCGATTACACTGTCATCAGTCGTTCACACTGGAACTTACTTAAGGCAAAAGACACAAGTGCGCGAGCCGAAGAACTCGAGACACCAGTGAAGAACCAAGTTTATGGTTCCAACTGGGTGGTGGCCAGAAAGAAGGCCAGACTGCATTTGCTGATCCACACTATTGCGGGACCGGTCCAACCGATGAGCGCAGTAGATGTGTTGATCGCTGATGTTGATGACGACGAGTTTATTGTGGGCAACGATTTACTTCACGCACTTGGCATTGATGTGGACAGGCAGCTAGAGATGCTAGCTGATCGTGGAGGAGATGAAACCTGTGGTGATGTAATTGAACTGGAAGCGGACGAATCACCAGTCAGTGACATTAAATCAAGTGAAAATGACATTTTCACAGCAGTGGAAAAATTGCTAACTCGTGCGGTGGAGAATGGGTTTCCGGTTGACAAATTGGAGACTCTCCGCACTATTGTGCACGCGTATGACGTGTGGCGTCTAGAACTTCGTGACGATCCACCAGCAAAAGTGACACCAATGGAGGTGCGCCTGCAGGAAGGGCTCGTCCTGTGAAATGACTGGTTTACGAGAACCCGGACAGTCGATGGGCGAGTCCTGTCCTACCAGTAAAGAAGTCTGCGGACCTCATGGATCTACGCCAGACTACCGACTATAGAGCTGTGAATGAGTTGACGGACGTGAGAGCAGCTGTGATGCCTATTTTATCAGTAGCAACGGAAAATGCACGTGGCATGAATCATTTTGGACTATTCGATTTTCTAAAAGGTTTTTGGCAACTACCCTTGGCCAAACGGTGTCAAGAATTTCTATCCTACATGACTGATGAAAAGATTTTCACTCCTCGTCGCGTACCGCAAGGTAGTAGCGACGCAGCCATCTTTTTCCAGCAAACGATGGAAAAGTGTTTCGCAAGTCTACTCTACGAACATCTACTCATTTGGATTGATGACCTCCTTTTATATGCCGCAGACATCGACACCTACTTGGTTAAACTGGGCGAACTATTCTCACTCCTTAACCAATTTGGTTTAAAGTTGAGCGTGAAGAAGTCGAGCTTATACCAGGCGCAAGTTAAATGGTGCGGCAAAGTGATAGATGGCCATGGCATTCGTCATGACAACCAGCGAATTGATTCCCTACGCGCGATGCCATATCCTCGCACGGCTGCTGAACTCCAGCAGTTCGTATGTGCAATCAACTGGATGAGAGACAGCATTATCGACTTTGCCAGGCAAGTTGAACCCCTCCAACGCCGTCTTGATGTTGCCCTTGCTCACACAAAGCGTACAAAGCGAGCGGCTGCAAGCATTGAGATTGAACTCGACAAGCAAGAACAACAGGCATTCGATGACGTCAAAGAGGCGTTGGCGAACGCAGCCACCCTCGATTTTCCTGATGACAAGGCAACTACATGTCTTTTTACAGACGCTTCAGATGTTGGCTACGCTATCATTATTACTCAAGTCATGGATTTTGACCCGATGAAACCAGCAACAGAACAACAGCATCATTTGACTCACTGTACCAGTGGAACTTTCACTGGTAGTCAATGCAACTGGACCGTGATAGAAAAAGAAGCATTTCCTATCGTGGTGGCATGTGATAAATTGGATTATCTACTACTACGACCTCGACCTTTTAGGATGTACTGTGATCACAGAAACCTAATTCACATTTTCGCACCTCACGAGTCGGTGAAGAAGCATGTCAAGGGCAAGTTGCTTCGGTGGGCAATGAAACTAATGAACTATCGCTACGTCGTAGAGCATGTGCCTGGACATTCAAACGTATGGGCAGACATGATCTCCCGGTGGGCCGGGAATCACACCCCCACTCTGAAGCGATTGCGAATGACCCAAGCAGCACCTGCCGCGGACTCGCAACCTGTTCCTGCTTTACGACCACTAGATGATGGCAATTTCGTTTGGCCAACACTCCATGAACTCAGAACAGTGCAAGCGAAGTATTCACCTCCCGCTGATTCAGTCCGCAACGAGGACGGTTTGGTGGTAAGAGATAACCATTTGTGGATTCCTCCTGAGGAAACGGACCTCATTCTACGACTGTGCATTGTGGCGCATTGTGGTGCCCAGGGCCACCGTGGCCAGCACGCAATGATCGCCCATTTACGTCGGATTTTCTCCATTGACCACATCACAGACATCGTGACTGCGTTTCTGAAAAAATGTCTGCTGTGTCTGCATTCGAAAGGGGGGAAGATTGTGCCCCGCCCGTGGAGCGAGACTATTGAGTGCAGCACGCGCAATGGTGTCTTGCATTTTGACTACCTCTATATGGGTGAAAGCTACGGTGAGAGCAAATATCTGCTTGTTCTTAAGGACCATGCGACACATTACTGCGAGCTGGTGGTAGCAGACACACCTGACAGCATTGTGGTTGTGGAAGCACTGTTGGCGTGGCATTCCAGGTTCGGGATCCCACCGGATTGGGTCTCGGATAATGGTACTCACTTCAAGAATGAAGTCGTGACGGAGCTAAGCAGACGTCTTCGCACTCAACAGACGTTTACACCTGCATACAGCCCCTGGATCAATGGATCCATTGAGCGCATTAACAGAGATATACTCCAAGTGGTGAGAACAATGATCTTGACCTACAAGGTAAGCTACAAGGACTGGGTATACTTGGTGCCCATGATCCAAGCGAACCTGAACCACACGCCCGTGCCATCGCTGGGAAATCGAGCACCTGTGGAATTGTTCACTGGGCTCCAGTGCCCTACGCCACTGCGAGAGTTTTATTTACCTGACAAAGCTGGCCTTCAAGAAGTTCCGGCTAACTCACAGATCGATGAGTACCTCGATGAACTACGGGGAAGTCTCCAGTCGATGCACTGTGACGTGGAAGATCGTCGACTGAAACAGCGTTTGCTCAATAAGAAGCGAGAACGAGGCGAGAACCTCGTGAACTTCACTGTAGGTGATTTCGTATTGCGCTCTCGTGTGGACGAGAAACATGGGAACAAATTACAAGTGACATGGACTGGTCCCTACCGTGTTATTCGTGCTGATGCACATTCATTTAGGATACAGCAGTTAGTGACTGGCGATGAACTGGATGTGCATGCTTCAAGACTGAAGATGTACGCCGACAGCAGTCTGGATGTGACAGATGAGCTTCTGGAACATGTATCCTCGCAAGGAATTGTCCTAGCTGTAAACAAGCTAAACGAACACCGATGGAATGATGACATCAAGGATTACGAGATACGAGTCAGCTGGAAAGGGCTCCAGCAGATTGAAGACTCCTATGAACCGTTCCAAAGCCTTGCTAAAGAAATTCGTGTTCTAGTGGATAATTATGTGGCCAAGGCCAAGGATCCAAAGCTCACTGATTACTGGCAGATGCTCCAAGGTTCTGTGGTGGAGACGACATCCACGCAGCAGCCTGCTACATCACAGTTGCCAGTCAATCAACAACCACGCGCGTCATCGGATGCCGTGGACTTACCTCAGCGCCGTACTGCCGGCAGGAAACGACGACGACGTCAACCAGCACGGGGAGCTGTCAGCAGTGCCCCGAGCACCTCTTCTATAGCTAGGGTCCTACCCTCAGCTTCGTTACGGCAACCACGACGGGCCTCGGATGGGGATGGACAAAGGCGTATCGACGTCGAGGGTCACGACCCTCAGCCTCCTCTAGGCAGCCGAACAAGATCGACGACTTCGGCCGCACCGACCTCTGCAACAGGAGCTTCACAGCTTGAGCCAGCGTCTAAGCGTGTCCGCCGACAGCAGCGATCCCGATCAGTAACTCCCGCAGTACCGATTTTGACAACAAGGTCCTCTGGGCCTGCGTCGAAGTCAGAGAGTACCTGCCGACTGCGAAGATCGGCTCGGTTGAGAACGTCTCACGAAAGCCACGTCTAGCTGCAGGCCTCCCTGAGCGTCCCTCGAAGCTAGGCTAAAAGTGGTAAGATGAGCACAAGTATCGACAACAACACCATCAGTTACACATACATTGGTGGTATTGATGATTATGATGGCGGATTGGTGAGACCAAGCTTGGAGGGCTGTGTAGTGGCGGCCAGCCATGCCTGACCTTGAAGTTGATCAGCTTGGTCCACCGAAAGATCCTGCAGTAATCAATGGTTATACCTCAGATGACCCTCATGTGTCTGACGGCTCCCAGTCGTCAACAATGGGTCTACATGTTTCTCCAGTCTGGCTGTCCGTGCCTGACCTGGAATGTATTTGGAACTTTGTATGCATTACATGTTATCTGTTATACGATCGTCACTAGGACGATCCGTCTCTCACTTCAGTCAATGGCAGAGGGACGCCTCTGGACACGATTGATTGACGAGACTGAGCGGAAGGATGGTTAGCACCATACCCGGAGCTCACTCTTCATTTTACCGTCTAGGAATCAATACACTAGGCTACAAGTTCCTGCGGGTTAAGCCCCCGCACTATCGTGTTCAACATCTTTTGGATCTTCAACCCGGGAAACACTACAGTTTGGGATGATGGAAAGTCATCCAAGGAATTTGCAATCTATCCATACTTCAGAAAGTATGGTCCATACGAGTTTAAAATCATGCTAATTAAGCAATACGAAGTTGTTGATAGAGCACATCTGCATGCTTATGAATTGCTATGGATTAACAAATTTAAGAAGACTTGTGTGAATGAGGTGCTTCCGTTTTCACCACTGAAGAAGTATAAGCAAAAAGAGGCAGTAAAAAACTACTGGGAAACCAATAAAAATGTGCTCAATGAGAAATGCAAGCAATACAACGAGCTCAATAAAGAGAGACTCGTCGAGAAAGTAACTTGTGAATGCGGCGGTCATTACCACTATCGAGCTAGAACGTATCACTTCAAATCTAAAAAGCATATCAGATGGGCTGAAGTTCAATCAAACCAGTAGGTTTGGCATTGGCTCAATCTTTTTTTTCTCTCCTAGATTGACTAATCTTCATCAGGAATCCCATAAGAGAACGTTATATTCTGAATAACATGAGATTTCGATCGATTAAGACGGTCATATTTATCGCAGCATCCTTTTTTGTGCTCCTTGCGACAGCTCTTACAAATATTCAATTTATTCTCTACATATCTATTATCAACCAGCATAATATTTGAGATATTGATTGTATCCTTGGGTGCTTCATTTCATATTTTTCCTTGATATACGCTTTCATAGCTTTATTCAACTGAGGAACAGTGATAGAAGCACCTTCTTGGTATTTACACTTCTCAGAGATGAATTGCTAAGTGTTGTTCGTAGCCATACGAAGAAGGTTGCGATTGTCAATGAACAATACCGGACAGAACGTCTCAACCCCTTTGTTCTTGTATTTGGAACAGAACTTCAGATAGGTTGATCGACAGCGGTGTAGAAAGACGCCAAATTCCTGGGTTTGATCTCATTCTCAAGATTGGTGTTCCTACTTTCTTCAGGAATGATTTTCTCAAAGTTGGCAACCATGAAACGACGGACTACTTCACCACTTTCATCTTTGTAGTTTGGTAGTTTGTTGCTATTGATGATTGTTGGAATATCCCAGTCATGGACTGGAATCGAGCCTTTTCCTTTCACAGGACATTGAACTGAGCCACGCGTTCCCATACTCAAGAAGTCAGAGTCTTAGCAAGATTATTCATATCATCACAGCATAGAATTTGTTTCTTAGCATATTCAGACAATCCAAACTGCTCTTGGTGAGAATTGGATAAAATGCCAACCTGGTTGTGAGCAAATGAGTACTTTACAAGGTTCATTAGAAGCGATTTGCCTGATCCACCCTCACCAAATAGGAATACCATGAAATCAAATTTATCATTGAGCTTAGTCATCAGACGACCAATCATAAAATAGATAAACTCGATAGTTTCATCATCGAACTGAAACTTTCAGTACTGGTCAAGTAGAGGAGCATAGTCATTGTCAATTTCGAATTCTGAGTCAATGTATGTTCGAACCTGAATATTCTCTACGATATCAGCAGTCAAAATAAACGTCGCATTAGATAGATCGTAGATTCCATTCTTGAAGCCGATATAGTTATAGTCAAGTTTAATGAACTCAAAGTTAGGATTGATGATGTTCTTGATGAAGTAAAGTAATTGCTGATGATCTTGTGATTTGCACATATGGAACAGAGGCTCAGTTGCAAATACTACATTCAGAAACGTAGCCGGATCATCGAATTTACGAACATAGTAATATGGAAGCATATTCTCATAGATTGCACCAGATTGGAACTCACGCTTATACTTGTCTTTGACAATATCAATCAGCTTCTCCTTGAGAATATCCAAAGGCGTCTTCTTTTCCTTGCCTTCTTTCTTTTCTTTGACTTCTTGTGCTTCATACTCCGCTTTCCATTTCTTGTATCCATCTGGATCGGTTCCTCCAACAATAGATTTAATTTGGGATTCAGTTACACCATTTCCCGATCAAATTCAGAATTCTGTCGATCAAAACAAGAACTACTCCATTCAATACAAGAAAACCTGTAATAGATTATAAAAGAGATTTGCACCAATTCTAAGAGGTACTCGATCATTCTAGAACTCTCGATCCGGGTGAGTACAACCAGCAGTTCCATTTCTTCACATTTAAGTTGGGAGTGAAACGTATCTTGCGCTCCATAGAGACGATATTCTTCGACCCCCTTGGGCATTACAATAGCTGAACTTCGTGCTGACGTCATGCTTCGCGCCGCAAAGTACACTATGTCCACTAAGGTCGCACCAGAGCTGTGTACTACCGAAGCAGCACGCACGTTGAGTTTTCATGCTTGCGCAATGGACAAGCTATTTGATTACGATAAGATGTCGCAGTTAATCTGTTCTAAAAAGTAAAATGTTTTACAGGTTTTCTTGTATTGAATGGAGTAGTTCTTGTTTTGATCGACAGAATTCTGAATTTGATCGGGAAATGGTGTAGCTTGGGGTGATACTTGGATGTTTCCCAATCATTAAACACTTTTAACGCAGCAACTTGATCAAATCGATCGGTCATCGAGTGCAAAATACACAGATATGTCTTTCGCATCAATCCAAGTTGGACATGTTGCTTGCGATATAACACACCAGCCAAGTTCCAAGTATTGTTGTTATCGCTAAACCATGATTTCTTCAACATACAGCACAGTTTGTAAAGGCGCTGGTCATAAAGACCATTAGACACGCAATATTTTACTAAATCAATCTTTTCCCAACGATTCAAGAACTCCTGTTTATCCTCATCTGATTTGAAATAAATTTGTCTGCAGGTAGTACGTTTCTCGCTGCCACTGCTGTAATTATCTAATTGCACTCGCGTTGAATAGCCTTGAGCAGCAACTAACTCAGGATCTGAATTTTTAACATAGTGATGATCAATACCCTTCGCAAGTGAGCGCCAAGCATCCATTGCTTCAGAAAATTTAACACCGTCATCCTTCTCATTGAAATTAAAAGAATAGCATTCTCCAAGAACATCAATCGAATTATTTAATTCCAAATCCGAACTTTGATCCTCTTTATATACCACTCCTTCCGCGATCACCGGTTCGACAATCGATTGATCCAATTCTGGAACATTGCTAACTTCGACATTCGAGTCCTCGACGGACTTGATCACCGATGGCGCTTGTGTATCAACAACTTCGGCAATAGCTGGAGTACCTACTTGAGGAGGCATTTCTTCTACTATACTGACTTCAAGATTATTTTGTTCAACTGCAATAATCTGATGCTTTCCGCATCGATCTTTGTTGCGTGCAAGCTTGCACTGTTCTCCGTTGGCTTTGATGAAGTTGCACATCGTTGTTGTTATATTACTAAGGTTATGTTTTTTATATTCTATATATTCTTCGCTTAAAATCATATTTTTTTATGATGTCGTCGGGGGACATTGTCCCCGCGAGTCACATTAGCGGATGATGATTCATGTTATATGTCTCGAGGATGTCCATAAAAGTGTTGCCTCACACGAAACAATAAACGAAACATGGTTTGGTTCATCTAATATCAATAGGAGATAGATTTTAGATGAAAGTGTGAGTAAAATGAAAATACTCACAAAGCTTTCACTTAGAGTATGTCAATAGATAATATAGTATCTTTATATCAATAGTAAATATTTGTGAGTATGTGAGTATGTGAGTATTGGGATAAATTTACTATATAAAAATAGGGGGGGTATTTACCCACCAAAAAAAGCAAAATGTATGGACTGGCTAAAAAAGGGCATTTTAAAATACTTACATACTCACAAATTCAAAAGATGTAACATATACGACGGCCCTTCTCGTGGTATGGTTTTTTGTAGAAATCTGTGAGTTTTAATCAAAATACTCACGCAGTATTCGCATCTAGAGTCAATTGTGCAATGTCACAATTGAATCCAGCAGATACCGGTACAAAACCGGTTTTCCACGGCGGTGGTTTCGCTGATGGATTCATTACTGTTTTTGTCCAATCAGATCATGAATTCATATTCTGCTGCTACAATTTGTAAAACTACTATGAATTCATAGTAGTTTTACAAATTGTAGCAGCAGAATCGCATGAATTCACGGTGGTTTCAGACTGCAGCAGAACCGCATGAATCGATGGCACTGCTTTTTTCTATCGAAGGCTACGGATGACTAGATTCATCACGGTACGTAGATCGACAACGGCGGTTGCATTTACACCATTTGGGAGAGCTTGGTTCGCGGGGATCGACAAGATTCGGTGCATGTCGAAGGTGACATTGACAGCTGGTTGATCTCTGGTGCGTCGATAAACCGTTCCACTTGCAGTTGGCGCTGGTAGAATGCCAAGTACGGCGATATCATAAAGCGCGTATCGCATTTGAACACCTTGAGGACTGATCTTCAAGAGCAGGATATACTGGATTCCACTGTAGTTGCACCACCATTCGGCAGCTTCCACCAGACTTGCCCACGTCTGAGATCTTCCAACCTCCACTGCGAGCGTCACCCAATGGTACGAGGTGCCGGTGCTGGTGTTTGGTTGGGTGTAGATCCCATTGGTCCAAAAGTCGCATCAGCCTCCTTGTTCGGGTTGGCAGCTCTTCTCGCTGTCATTGAGCCACCACTTGCAACCTCGTCTTCATTCCCTGCCGCACGTAGGAATTTGCTCTCAAATTTTCTGGCTGTACACTCATGCGCTTTCGTTGGAAGCTCGACAATCACGAGACGCCCATCATAGAGGGCGAGAAATCGAAGCGCAATCCGCAGTCCTTCACCGTCTCCAACGTACTCATTGAATGCATCAACGGAGACTCCCTCACAAACGACATAGGGGTCGATTTCGTCGTCATCTTGATCGAAATAACTTGCAACCACATCAAGCTTCAGCGCATCCATGACGCCACGAATATCATCGGCAGTGTTCGCAGTCGTCATGCTTGCAGCAGCGGTTGGTACCATGCCAAAGATTGCGGTGGACGAACAATACGAATCCCCGTCGCAGTACGCGCTCATTAAGAAGAAAAGATTATTTTCTCTTTCTCGAAGTGGGAAAGGAAAGCGGGGGGAGGGGAAGAGAAAACCGGTTTTCTTCATCCGATACCAGTGGCATCAAGATTCCATCTTGATGCTTAGGCAACCTAATGCCGCCGAAAGCCTGTCCTGTACATGTAGCTAGCTAGCTAGCTTCATTTCTGCTGGTGGATATTAACGAAGTACATGGTACGTGAGAGCATCCGATAGCGACCTAGGTAGTTTTCTCTGTGGACACGGCACCTTTCATTGCAATCGTCAGACATGATCTCGTTCACCCGTTAATACCGTGCTGCCCTAATTACTACGTTAACGACCGACGTAACAGCTACCAAGTACTTGGCAATACCAAGTTGGTATAACGGAGTTCTCGTCGTGGCTGTGTTACACGAAAATTGGTCATCGTCATGGAGATGTCCTCTGTTCTTGTCAACGCAACTCTCTAAAAAATCCAATGCGTCCCGTAGTCATCGACACCGGAAGCGTACCCATCAGAGGCGCATAGTGCGATCGCACAGCAAAATGAAGCACTGCTTCAAAAATTGCGACCAGCTGGCGGGGCTGGCGACTGCGCGTCTGAGGAAGAGACTGAGGCGGGCTGTAGGCTATCCCTATTGCAGCACCACAGTCCTACACTCGGTCTAGAAGCTGTCCCGTTTAATAGTACGCCGGACTTGGCCTTTTGGCTTATTGAGTCGTTGGATTTTCGTTCTCCGTCGAGGGTCAACTTGAACTCCGAGTCCACTTCATCATGGTGAGGTGTTGCCAACGTATTGCAGAGTCTTGTGACATTCGTCGAGTCGGAAAGCGGAAAGCCCAGCGAAATGAACCCACTTTACGCAAAGTTTGCTTCCTTTGGGGATAGTGCTGATGTTTTCTTGACGTTGCGTTGCTCGTGTCCAACCTGTTGGTGCGAGGCGTATGACACTCGTCTACCGCTTGGATATTCGCCCACCTCATGCTCGCGTTCATGATCCCCCGATGTGTTTGACGCAAAGCCGACTAAACACCAGCGGAACATAATCGAGCTGAGTGAGCCCTAGACTCAGGAATCTCGTTGCAGTAGAGACCGCGCGGCCACATCAGTTCGGAATTCGCATCGCATCACACACGTGAGCATCTGTCTGTCATGTTGAAATCCACGAACAGCACACGCTCCATTGAGCGAGGCCTTTGGTCGGGCGAAGAGCATGACCGCTTTCTGGACGGACTCAAGCTCTACCCGCACGGACCTTGGAAAAAGATCGCCAGCTACGTGGGCACTCGCTCACCACGCCAAGTGCAGACACATGCACAGAAATACTACGAAAAAGTGGGGCGACGTCTACGCGGACTCCGCAAGGACCGCAAGAAGCTCGTACGTCCCGAGCATCGTCTCGATGAGGACATGGTGCAGCTCTGCCAGCTCGCCAAGGACAGGAAAGACCCCAATGGCCACGTGGACCCCACACTCACCAGTCGTCTGCGTGCTCCATTGTCCTCGCCTTCCAAGATGAGCATCTCCATCCTGGCCCTGGAAGCCGAACAAGAGCAAAAGTCCTTCCTGGACGAGCTGCAACAGTCTGATCCAGTCAGTCCAAGCCCCAGTGACAGCACGGCATCAGTGGACAGTGATGCTGCAATGGACCTGTCGGACTTTGACGACTCGTGTCTCGACTTTCTCATTGAAGTCTTGGGCGGCAACAACAACGGAGACTTTGTAGTCTCTGTGTGACACTCGTACTGTGTAGTCTAGTGCAAATAACCACAGCATTCGATAGAGCGGAGCTGACACCACCGCCGAGATAGCGGTGTAGTAACTTATAAAGCATTCATTCGACATTCCTTTGGTTCATGGAGTCGGTCACGCCAGTCGAGCTATTTGCACGCTTCTGACGGATCTCTTGCTGTTCGTATACTCAGAAAATCCAGCGGATCGGGTGCAGCAACCAGCTCAGGTTTACGCGATGAGCAAATGGTAGCGTCGAGTAAACACGAACAGCAAAATTTCGCGCTTCAAATCCTCCATATGGAGGAGTGACTTGTCAATAATAATCATGACCGTATGTGCAAGTTGCAACATGACTAAGCCTCAAACATCAAATGCTTTATTATTAATACATACTACATACACTTCCTATTAGCTCATCCACAACACCATGACCATTGTGACCATCGCTATTGACCACATCGTGGTAGATGCTCCGCTGACGGTACTGCCACTTCCAACTGTTGGGTCGGCGCCAATACGCGATTGGCTGCTACTGGTATCACCAGCATCGTACGCGGCCTGGTCCGCTGCTGAAATGGACGGGAAGTTGGTGAGATCCACGTCCAATTGAGCCGTAGCGTCGCTGGCTTCGGCCTGTAGCACTGCCACCAGTGCTGTGTTTTCCACGGCCAGACGAGGTGCTCCTGTAGCATAGCCATCCGGACAACTGGAGCCTTGAGTCACCACTTGCCATGTCGTGCGGTTGCTGCTGCTCACACAGGCCACGTGACTGATGCTGGATGACTCCGTCATGCCGTACCATCGACCATCAGTAGCAGAGATCTGCACGGCAGTGGCGGAACTCACGTCGGGCTCATTCTCTGCCCAGGACCAAACCAAGGCGGCCATGATCGTACCATCCAGTCCATCCGGAGCCAGGATGTTCACTCCAGCGTTTACGAAGACCGGGAGACTTGACGCGTTCACGTGACCAGGTTCGCTGGTTGTGTCCAATTCCACACTGCCACCACCCAACGAGTCTTCGGTGAGGGTGGCATAATGCAGCACGCTCTTAAACGCGCGAACCAGCGTACCAGCATTCATTGTCTCGCCAAAAAACGTACCAGATGAACCGGTCGTACTGCTCGGGACATCTGCCCAGCCAGCGCACAACTCGCGCATGTAGAACATTTGGTCATTGGCCTCGGGTGTGGCTACCAGGATCACCTGCTTCCCCTGGCTGATCAATTCCTCCAACGTGAAGCCGTTCCAGTCGCCACCCGCATCCTCAAAGTTAGACGGAGAGAAGAGCAAGTTGCCAAATGTGCTCGTGTAGAGCTCCAGAACAGTGTCCATTTGTGAATATGTGCTGATCTCATCGCCGATCTCAGTGTAAATCACAACCAACTCATCCGGGTGCGTTGACAACCACGTGGCGATCTCAGCCAACGATTCATTGTGCAGACGCTGCTCATCGGCCTTGATGCCACTTAGCGAAGGCAGACAGCCTACCAACTCTGATCCCCACTGCACGGTGCTGTCTTCACCACTAGCGTCCAGCACAGATTGCAAAGAGGACACCAAAGAAGACGCGGCGTCATTGACAAACGCAATCTCAGAGTCTGAGCAGTGAGCACTTCGAAGTGAAGACGCGAAGTAGTGCACATCCAGCTCTAGGAAACGTACACCCAAGTCCAGCTGATCTGTCAAACTCAGGAACTGATTGCTCGTACGCATGTAGGACTCGGTATTCGATGCATTGAGCTTCGCGTTGAAAAGCTGATCGCGATTGCCATACCCGCGAGCCTGGGTGATGACGCTGTTGTGAGTCGCTGGGATTTCTGCGTAACATAGAGTCTCTGTGTACGACAAGTTGCGCTGATACGTGATAGCCCGTGCCACCCACGGTTCAATGAGCGCAGTTCCAGCTTCGCACACGTTGCTGCACACGTCGTCACTATCACAATAATTCACGCGAGTGCACGTAACATTATCTGGAGAGCGAGTTTTGCTATCCACAGCTACACTGCTGGATGATGAACCAGCGGCGGAGTTCGCGCTTGCAATAGTGAAGGATGGAGACGTACAGGTAGAGTCGAAGCTACATCCTTGTATGGTGGAGTACAGCTCAGCAAACTGTGTTTCCGCATTCTGGCGACCCGTGATAAGTGTGAAGAGCTCGGCCATCGAGTTACCAGTCACATGTGTCACCACAGCATCCACGCTCTGCAAAAATGTCGAGAGTGCCGCAGCACAGCACGATGCAGCGTAGTACGAGATGTCTCCACTACCTACATGTAGACCGCTGACCAAGCTAGTCGTCTCGAGCGACGAGCACACGTCATTCTCAGAAGCTGCGTACAATGGCACACCAGCTTGAAAGATGATAGCTCCAAGTAAAGACGACTCGTCACTCGTGACAACACCAGACAAGTAGGAACTGAGAGGCACAGAGCAGAGTTGATCGTCTGCGCTTGTGGTAGTGCACATTGTTTGGTGTAGTCCGTTGATGAGACTCGTGAGAGTCTGTTCCAGTGTCTGTCCCGTCGGCACAATGAGCTTCGCCACTTCCAAGTACCCATTGAGCTCATTGCAGCACGTTGCGTCGCTATCCACTAGCGCAATCAACTCTGGTAGGAGGATGTCAATGCACGGACCTGCTTGCGTATTCATGACGTTGCAGAATCCCTGCAACGTGCTGCTGTTGTCTCCCCACGCAGTCAATGAACTGGACAAATCCACGGCAGATCCAGAGCCGCTGGAGGTCACGACTCCTGCCAGTAGCAACGTCAGCACTTGATTGAAAGCCACCGAGTCGTCGGAGTCGCCAGTCATGAGCGAGTTGAGCGTCGTGAGGTTGCACTGCGAGCCGGAAGCAGCGATGGATGGATAGAGCTGGGCAATGTTGGTGGCGATGCAGCCTTGCAGCCCTGCAACAGACGGCAATGCCGATAGATACGTGGACAAGACGCTGGTGCTGGCACTGGCGTTGCAGGCTGCTTGGTCGTCTGTCGCTTGCTCCTTTAGTAGACGCTGGTAGAGTTGCTGGTCATGGACACTCAGTTGTCGCTGTTGCCAGGCTTGCGAAGTGGATGCAATGAATGCAAAGACGGTTAGAACCAAGAGGGCGAGCCATGGTCGAGGGATCATGGGCATGAGACTTGCGTAGCAGCTTGCAGATTGGAGAATGGAGTTGGAGAATTCAGATGATGTACCTCGCCTTGCGCTTAGAGCCGCACGCAGCCGTTACGGAAGAGGTGTTGATTAAAATAAAGTGGATGGACATTTGAATAAGTCCGCATTTTGTTAGCCGACACCATTCGACTGGCGGTAGATAACGGGAACGAGAGATTGGGATCGGCAGAATGTCAGTCGACTAGGGAAAACAATGCCTTGGAGATCTGTCGGTTGGCATGGCGATTCACGATTCAATGGCGAGGAACTGAAGCTGGGAAACAATCAACTTACAGACATAACGCAAGTTGCGGCGTTGGACACACTGAAGATATGTTTACGGGGACACGGGACCGCTATTAAAGGCACGGTTTCTGTTCCCGTAAACCTTGGGGTCGCGTTTCAACTTGGTTAAAGTGCCGTTAGGGTGAATCATGGCCACTTTGCTGTACGACTCGAATCGATTTCTCACGAATGCCACCCTCCACAAAACCTTGGGTAGATACTACATGTAATAGTGGGAAGTAGTTGGAAACACGATATATTCATACTCTTACGACAGGCAATGAAGAGCTGTCCGTTCTGGTCTAGGCACACCAAACCAAAACACCAAAGCATATACAATGAGTTGTCGTGTAAGTATGAAAATGACAAGATCCGTTCGATGGAACTCATCCGTCAATCACTGCTAATGCTGGAAGGCAAAAGCAAAGCTAAAGACGATGGAACATTCTCTACTAGATCCACACACGAGTAGTATAAGGTCTTGATCGTTCAGACCACCGCCGACGTCACTTTCACGTTCGCGTGTTTCGTCGCCGCTTGAATCGGCGAAAAGGAGTTGAGGTCCACATCTAGTTGGGCCGTTGCCGCACCTCCTTCCGAACGCAGCACTGTCAACAGCGCCACATTTTCCACGGCAAGTCGAGGAGCACCAGTGACATAGCCACTCGGACAGTTCACACCCTTGGCCACTACCTTCCACGACATGCGGTTGCTACTGCTCACGCATGCCACGTGGGAGATGCTGGAAGCATCGGTCACACCGTACCAACGTCCATCGACAGCCGAGAGCTCCACAGCGGTGGTCGTACTGACATCGGGCTCATTTTCTGCCCACGACCAAACCATGGCGGCCATCGTCGCTCCATCCAATCCGTCCGGTGCCACAAAATTCACTCCAGCATTCATGAAAACTGGTACGTTGGAAGTGTTCACATTGGCCGGTTGGGCGGCAGTACCCGTACTCTTGTTACCACCACCCAACATTCCCTCACCGAACGTGGCGTAGTGTAGTTCACTCTCGAAGGCACGCACAATCTTGCCGGCGTTCATCTTCTCTCCGAAGAACGTACCTGCTGGACCTGTAGCGTTCTTCTTCGGGATATCGACCCAACCAGTGCACATTTCACGCGAGTAGAACGTGAGGGAATTGGTTTCGGATGCAGTCACCAAGATGACTCGTTTGCCTTGCTGGATCAGGTCTTCCAATGTGAAGCCGTTCCAGTCGCCACCAATCCTTTCAAAGTCCGATGGAGTGAAGAGCAGATTTCCAAACGTATCCGCGTACAGCTTCAGTAACGCGTCCGTCTGAGCGAGTGTGGCCACCTCGTCACCGACATCCATGAAGAGTACAACGAGGTCATTCGGGTGGTTCGCCAACCAAGCAGCCACCTCCAGCAGCGAGTCGTTGTGTAGACGCTGTTCTTCAGCACGGATTCCACTCAGCGACGGCAGACAACCCATGAGATCGGGTGTCCACTCTACCGTGTTATCTTCTCCACTCGCTTGCAAACAGATTCAAAGAGGTCACCATGTTCGCTGACAGTGCGTCAACAAGGGACACTCCGAGATTGGAGCAGTGAGCATCGCGTAGTCCCGAAGCGAAGTAGTGCACGTCCAACTCGAGGAATCGAGTACCCAGGTTTAGTTGGTCAGTCAGACTCAAAAACTGGTTACTAGTGCGCATGTACGAGTCATGGTTGGAAGCATTTAGCATGGCGTTGAAGATTTGGTCACGGTTACCGTAGCCGCGAGCCTGGGTGATGACACTGTTGTGGGTGGCAGGTAGCTGCGTGTAGCACAGAGTCTCCGCATACGACAAACTGTGCTGGAAGGTGATGGCGTTGGCCACCCAAGGATCGATAGTCGCAGACCCAGGCTCACACACTTCACTGCACACGTTGTTGCTGTCACACAACTTCACGAGTGTACATGTGACGTTCTCTGGGAAGCGAGTTTTGCTGTGGATAACGTCCTGACTTGACCAAGACGTAGCGTTGGAACTCGCGTTGGCCGAAATGGTGAAGTTCGGACTCGTGCATTTGGACTCGAAGGCGCAATTGTCGATCGTGGGGTAGAGTGACGTAAACTGCATCGCGGCATTCTGACGACCCGTGATCAAAGTGAACAGCTCGGCTATCGAGTTGCCTGACAGGTGCGTCATCACTGCATCAAGACTTTGCAAGAACTTGGATAGTCCTGAAGCACAGCAAGACGCAGCATAGTATGGGATACTCGCACCGCTTGCCAGACCGCTTTCTAGACTCGATGTCTCTAGTGAATGACATGCATTGCTCTCGGCAGAAGCGTACAACGGTACGCCTGCCTGAAAAATAATGGCACCGAGTAGTGACGATTCGTCAGGACTAACAACATCGGACAGATACGAGCTCAAAGATGCAGCGCAAACTTCGCCGTCGGAGCTTGTGGTGGTGCACATGGTTTGGTGGAGACCATTCACAATATCGGTAAGGGTCTGCTCCAGTGTCTGACCCACTGGGACGAGGAGCTTCAACACCTCCAGATACCCGTTGAGTTCATGACAGCACATTGCATCACTTCCCACGACCGAAACCAGGGCAGGAATGAGTGCCGCGATACATGGACCCGCCTGTGTGTTCATGATGTTGCAGAACCCGTTCAACTTGGTGGTGTTGGTGCTCCACGATGACAACGTCGTCTTCAAATCTGCCGACCCAGAAGAGTTGAAATTCATGACTCCCCCCAACAATGTTTTCAACACCTCCATGAACGCAGGTGAATCCTTCGAGTCTGCGCTCACCAGTGAGACAAGAGTCGAGAGATCACACTTGGAGTTTTCAATGAATGGGTAGAGGTCGAAGATGTTGGCGTTCACGCAGGTTTGAAATCCCCCAAAGGCTGGCAACATCTTCATGTAATCGGACAGATAACTGTTGCTGAGCATTTCATCGCACGTCGCCTTGTCGTCTGCCATAGCGACTTGTTCAGCTAGTAGACGTTGGTACACTTCTTGATTACTCAGTCGGCGAAGTTGATGAGACGGCAATCTCCATGCCGACGAACTCGACGATAGCGTCACGAAGATCGTCAGCAGCACCATGGCGAACCATGAGCACCTCACGAACATGGTGATAAGTTGATGCTGGAGAACAGGACTTGTGCACTAACTCGCACAATTAAAAATGAGAGACAAGTGTTTGTAGGTCGCTGTAGAAGAAGTATGACTGGTGGCACTACGAACAAGGGTAAACCCAATGTCACGCTCCACAGCAATCGACAGTTCCTTGACGCTAACATTTGAGATGGGGAGAACAGAGAATGTACTCGAGCAATCCTTTGGGTTTCAACTTTGCATCAACATTGGTGGTCTCATGATTTTTAAGGCATGTTGTTTCCATCCACACAGAATACCAGAGGTCAGCAGCCCGTTTGAAGACGCCAAGATGTGATCCATTTTGTGCAGATTACTGCTATTGCTTCATGTCCGTCAACAGTTCGCAAACAGGGTGAGCAGCAATTTGCTTATAGCTTCTGACAAACCTGGTGTCTCAAAGGTGTGATCACCAGATGGCGAATAATGCAAGGACATCGTTACTTTGTAGTATACAGAGCCGTACCCAAAGCAACGTTTTTTAATGCTGTAGTACAGTCTGTACTAAGTGTATTAGTACATAGTAGTCGCTATAGTGCGTGTGCACTCGCGATGCAAAGGTACGTGTCTTATTTTTACTCGATCGTCAAATCCTATTGTTGATCACCACATTTACGATTTTGTCGTTATCACGTTTAATATCTTCAACACTGATTCAGTACCACTGAATATGTTCTTTGCAGTGCAGAGGGGAAAACCGGCTGGAACAGCGCACAAACTAACACCACGCTCATCTACAACCCGCAAAGCGCGGAGGAGCTACGATCCCCGATACCAAGACCAGAAAAACAATAGCAGAATCAACATCCCAGCAAAAAGAGCAAATCCACACAAAGACGGTCGACGTAAGGACCCGTCTCACTACATATATCAAATAGAAGGCGACTTATCATCAAAACGTCTATATATCTTCAGCTCATCAGCTGCTCAGACAAACTTACACGTTGCAATTGGTTAGTTAAATCCATTTTAGATTCATTGCGCTTCTAGGATATATGACACTTTGTTTTTGCAAACGTTCATATTCGTGGTGACTGGTGCTGGAGATGTGGTTGTATCCGTATCATGGTCGATAGACCTCATCATACCTCTACAGCTTACGAAGTCAACGTGCGATGACAATAGATAAAGCTTTTGAAAACAGCAAAGCCTACGAAACATGTAGTGCCGACAGACTCAATAATTAGTCGAGTTGCTGACCCTGAATTCAAAAGTTGGTTTTTGAGAAACTCTGGTCATTCATCTCGTAAAACGTTAAACGTGGCTATGGGTAGACAGGCGTACACTACCATTTCTATTCCTTACCCGATCCACAACGTGGATCATATCGTGTGGGTATTATTCGCATAGAACTATCCAGGATCCATGTTACTAGTGGAAATTCAATTCGCTCTTTTATATACTATGCTATCTCGTGAGGGTATTAATGCGTAAATAAAGTAGATGGCATCATGATTTTTTTGTTTGCAATGTCGTGTATGCCACACGATGTACCACGTTTTTGTACCCCAGTATGGGAGAATGCCAATGCTGATGCACGGAGCCCTAAGGTACGCCATCTCTTCACTTCGTCGCTGTGTATCTTCATAACTAGAACACATCCGTGCATCGTTCCACGTATCTCACATTCTCCTGTGTCTTCTCTTTCTCCCTATATAACTCCCGCTCTCCAACTCCCTCTCTACTCCCTACATTTCGCTCTCAACATCAGCACCTACCTCCGCGACACAGTCGGCTCTTTCTCGGACCCTTTACACGGCCACAGCTTCTCCCCACTGCAACTCCGTCTCCTGTCCACTGTCGACCGCAGTCTTCTCTTCTTCCGGGACTGTTTGCTGTGCCACGAACGCCTCCTGGCCATCGGGAAGCCCCAAAACGTCCGAAGGAGGAAACTCTCGAGCTTTTCCGCCGTCAAACCAGTTCCTGACGTCCTCCGAGCGTCCAATTCGGGCGTCTGTCAGTGTCTCAGCTGTGGGAAATTCGCACATCGAGAGTGTGTGAGCTTTTCGCACTCTCATCGCTACTGTAGAAGCCATGAAAGCCTTATGCCAGTGTGTAGCCATGCTCCCTCGACGGATGCACTGCTGTTTCCACCTCCTGAGGAGGTACAGAGCAGTAACAGTGGAGATGTTAAGGGACAGAAGAATGGGAGTCGAAGTAAAGGGAGACCAGAGACGTTTACGTTGGCGACGTTGATTGAGGAGCTGAACTGTAGCAGTGTTGCTGCGGTTGGAGGTTCTGCTGTGGTGGTGAAAGGCGCAACAACTCACAAGCAACAGCAGTTTCAAGCGGCATCGAAGTTTGCCAAGAAGTTGGCGCCGGTATTGGCTGCGGGTGGCGTCGTGGGAGCTATTGCTATGGGTCCTGCGGCAGGCGTCCTGGCTGGACTGAATATGCTGGTGGCGAGCGTAGGAGCGGAGACGATCATGGCGGGCATTGGCTTACAGCGAGTGCCGCTGCTGCGGCGACTGTCACACATCAAAACAAAGTGAAGGCAACACAACGCAGGCAGGAAAGACTGAGGAAGGGCGAGTGGGCAATGGAGATCTGCTGGAACTGCAAGAAGAATTTTAAGGGCGCACCGTCGGATGAAGCATGTTTGAAGGATGCACAATTCCTTCGTCGTTTTCAGTTGTATCAACAACAACAACACTTGGACCACGCTGATGATCGCGCAGAAACTTCATCAACGAGTGACGCAAGCTCTGTGTCGCAGGAGTCAATGCCAGATGACGCTGAAGTCTATCGCTTCCTATTCGGCATTTTCGCTTCGCCCAGTGAACTTCTTGGACAGATGAATGTGCAACTCTGCGAGGCTTTTCGCAAACGCTTTACAGCAAGACATCAAAAGAAGATGAGACGACCTAGTTTTACTGGAAATACGAGTGCTGCCGAGGTGGCTGCTGTTCGCGCTTTGGCTAAGACACCCTTCAGGATACGAAGATGTATCTGGGCACGTACTTGGCGCGACGTTGCAGTGCTTTCCGAGCCTTTCAAGCACACCGGAAGCCGTGAGTAGCTGTACTCTTGCAGTTGAACGTATCGTTTACGACGACATTCACGCTACTGTATTCGGCGAGTTCCAGCGCTCCTTCAAGGATGCAGATACCTCGTTCGCTGATAACTTGACGGATATTCGACGTGAGCAGAAGTATCACTCGTCGGCGCTGTTACAGCTGACACACGAGAATCAAGGTGGGGAGAATGCCAAGCAGTCCCTACATGCTGTGCTCGCTGAAGATCTTCAGAAAGCTGAAACCAAAATGGTCACCATGATGCAGGAGACGTCCTCTCCACTTCAGAAGTTGGTGCTGCTCTGCGACGCTTTCGCAGTATTTGCTGCTTCGCGGAAAAGCTGCATCAGTCGACCTCTAATACGGACATGCTGATCCCATTTTGTGCGCGTTCCTGGTCGAGTGTCCTCGAATTTGTCGTGCTGGCTCGGACTTTGTGGCAGAGATCGCGTTCATCTCTTTCTTCACGAATGGTGGTGGCAAAGGTGTTGAAGGATACGTGCTGACCACCTTCCAGGCTGCCATCCAAGTCCTCGCTGCCGTGGATCTACCCAGCGGACACGCAAAGGAGCTGGAACTTTTCATTAACGACGATGAAAGCGAGGCAACAGATGAAACCGAAGACGACGAAGATGAGTACTTTGATGCGATGTCTACACTACACAAGAGTCTCAGTTGCAGAGCTCACCATCATAGAATTGTATATATTTTTTGTTTGCAATGCTACGACTACCATCAAAACTGGCTGGATGCAAGATGAATGATGAAGAACGCGCTATTGGCTTGTTGCAATGCGGGTTCTATTAGTTCTGCAAGCGAGTAACATCCTAGAAAATCTTCGAACCGAGTCAAAATGTTCACGTGTGGCGAGGCAGAACTTCGAATGTCGATACAGTCGGCAAGTCCTCGTAGCGGGTGGCTGAACTAGCGGACAAGAGCTAGATACAGCGGATTGCACCATGCCGAATCGACCACAGACGTCCAGGGGCTCTGCTTTTTGCTATTGCTTCTCCCTCTCTGTGAATTCATCGTGCTGCATGTTCACCCGGAACGTGCTTTGACGTTTGCAGCCTCTCGCGACGATCTTGTCGAGTGGAAGGCACTTGAGACCGCGCAACTCGCCTTGATGTGTACAAGGACAACTTGCTGGTCGATTGCAGCATTTTGAATTTACCCA
>VOQZ01000589.1:0-39479 GCA_008079305.1 Phytophthora palmivora
GTAGGAAACGAAAGCTGTGTATTGTTCGGCTTGAAGTTTTCAGGATAACTTGGACAGTGTAGCCATAGACAGCCGTGTCCATGAAAAGTGTAGCCATCGTACAGAAAAATTTGGATCATTCAATCTCCAAATCCATTTTGTAGCCAGGCTATCTTCTTCATTGTTTGAATTTGATGCGGCGACCTAAAGCAGGGTAGGATGGTATGGAGAGAAGGAATTAAAGGGGAAGATTTTCAGTTCGTGCTATGAAATTCTTCCGCACTAAGTACACTTTCGTCAATTATTTAATCTTCACTGGAGAATAGTTTATGGAGAACCATTCAACGAATAGTGAATTTGACCTTATTCAACGGTATTCAACTTATCTTGTCTACTGCTAATTATAATATGAGCTGTCATCTAGGAACAAACATCACAAGCTTGTCTGCCAAGCAATGCACGTTCGTGCTTCGCTTCACTATTAACTTGCAAAGGTTGGTAAGCGGAACATTAACATCCGCGCCACTATTAAAACTGAAGAGATAGTGCACTCTCGGCAACGTCACAAACAAAACCAGAGATTCCTAGCGTATTCCAACGGAAGGCACATGCTTCATCTAGCAGCGCACAGAAATAATGATCCGTAAAAATAAACACAACGCCACCGAGGGAGTATTGACTAACAAGGAGACGTTAGTCAGGATGAAGGAGGAGGTCCAGATACCAACTGCTCCCTCCAGCCTCGAGGTCAGTGGACGAGATTTGGAAGACAGAAGGTTTGTCAAGTGATAGCTCGATTAGCGAGTCGTGCTGTGATGTAGTCATTTTCGAACTTGCTTCCAACTCACTCCACACACACCGCCACTTCAAACCGCTCAATCTTCACAAGACTCCCAAGTACAGCTTACAACTCCAGATCAAAACTCCCTTTCGAACGGAGCTCAAAGCGTTCCCTTCAACTCCAACCACCAGCTAGGATGATGACTACGCAACCGAAGACTCTACCGAACCTGAACGCGAATCTGAAGCGGAAGTGGTCGCTACCAGCAATTCGGTGCAAGTGTCGAAGCAGCTTGCGGAACTCAGTATCGCCAACCCGCTCGCTAGCGTCGTCCACCAAGCCGACAAAAATGGCAAGCAGCAACCAATTCTCACCGGTCTTCGTCGCGACAGCTCAAGCTCGACTAAGGGTCAGCACCGTGGCAGCTTACGCAACATCTTTGTGAACATTTGGTCGGCCTTGGGGGCCCATGAGCAATCGCAGGATTTGGATAAGACCAACCAACGTCGCTCATCGCTCCCAAGTCGAAGACGACACCAGTCAGCAAAGAGATTCAGTTGCGTCCGAATCTCCTGCCGTCGGTGTCTCCCGACGATGCCAACAAGAAGTGCTTGGTGTTGGATTTGGATGAGACGCTGGTGCACTCTTCGTTCCGACCGACAGACAACGCCGACTTTATTATTCCCATTGACATTGATGGCACCACCCACCACGTGTACGTGATGAAGCGACCCGGAGCTGAGAGTTCCTTGTCGAAATGGCCAAGTACTACGAGATTGTGGTGTACACGGCGAGTCTTAGCAAGTACGCGGACCCGCTGCTCGACAAACTGGATCCGGAAGGCACCATCCGCTACCGACTCTACCGTGAGCACTGTGTGCAGTACGAAGGCAGCTACGTCAAGGATCTGTCATTGCTCGACCGTGATCTTTCGCAGACAATCATCGTTGACAACTCGCCGGCGGCCTACACGTTCCACCCTCGCAATGCCATCGGATGCTCCAGTTTCATCGACGACCCAATGACCGCGAGCTCGCATCGATTTCACGCTTTCTCACCAAGTACCACGATGTTGAAGACGTGCGCGATCGCCTGCAGTTCTGGAATCCCAACTATTGACATCTTGACGGCTTCCGACCGATGAATTTCATGCTTCCAACATCCACTGCTCATTCTGCAGCTAACCTTCTTGATTTTTGATCTGTAGGAACACGCTTCAGTAAAATATTATACATACCAAATACATTGTACCTTACCTTCCGTCTTCTAGTCGTTTGTATATTTCAATACACAACATCGATGTAGGCCGCCTGGTACAGCCTCGGTTGTTAGATTAGAATTAAACGACATAACCAATAAAAGGATGACCTGTCCTCATCTCAAGGAACAGGATTCTCAAGAGATAGCACCACCTTCTCGACACACGAATGGCCTTACAATTTGTTCGTGGTTGCTTGGTTTGGTGTTGGCATTGGACGTGTACCTAACCGATGGAAGGAAAATTGTGCTACCTGGGGTGCGATTCGTGCTGTCATATCCGACACGATTCCTGGCATTCTACGAACCTAAAGTGATGAGATTCGTGCGTATTGATGAATGATACCGTCGAGAGATTGGAGATTTCTGATCAAATGAACCGTGCCTGGGACTTCGCCGCAGCGCTAGTGACACTTGTGTGCGTGCACCAAGTGATCGAGTCAGCCAGAACAACGGTAGCATCTCGGCTCAGGGCATCCATCCACACGCAACCAGAGACAGCTCGTAACGCAGAAAGAACTCGATAGTTACAAACTGTTGAATACACGATGATAGACCAATACTTGTTGAGAGGGTACTTAACCTCGTCACGATTTTCAGTTGTTATGCTGCTACTCCTCGATCACTGCTCTCCACCTCGATAAATTTGCAAGATGAGTCCCTATAATAATGAACCCAACAAGATGAAGGCGTAGGCACCGATCGCGATGAGAGAATCGGTAGAGGCTTCAGTAGTACCAGCACGATTTTTAATGCTGAGTTGCTGTATGGCATGTACCGCTGAGGAGCATCGAACATTGTGTACCTGATCAGCACGCTCTTCTTGTGCGAGAACGCATCAAAAGAGTATTGCCGTGGACGATCCCATACCCGAGGATCCGACACCACCAAATGGCAGTTCAAATTCACGATGCTGTGCAGAAACTCCCATAGATCCGAACCACCTCACACACACATTGACTGACAATCTCACACATACTCACAGTCTCTGCCACACTCGCATGCGAATTTTATAGTCGACGAGTACAGTACAGCGCCAGGGCTTCTCACGGTCATTCACAAACTCAATCACTTCATCCAGTGAATCGTAGTACACCACAGGCAATAAAGGACTGAACACCTCCTCTTGCATGACAGCACTGCGAGTAAAAGCGGTCATATCCTCCTTGAAATTGAGCAGCGTGGGCGCCACAAACTGATCCTCTCGGTCCTTCTCACCTCCAAACACAACGTATTCAATATCGTTCTCTAAAAACCCAGTAACTCGATCAAAGGCCTTCTGTGTAATAAGTCTTCCATACGACGCGCTTTCTGTGCGTCATCACTGAAAAATGCTTTGATCTCCTTTTGAATTGCTGCAACGAGCTCGTCCCCAACCTTCTTATTCACCAACACATAGTCCGGACGTAGACACGTCTGTCCTGCATTCATGAACGCTGCCCACGTAATCCGTCTTGCTGTGACTGCCACATCGCACGTTTCGTCCACAATAGTCGGAGATTTGCCACCAAGCTCCAGAATTGTCGGCGTAAGTGTCTTTGCCGCTGCTTCTGCTACAATTTTGCCAAAAGTGACGCCACCAGTGCACATAATGAGGTCAAATTTCTGTTGCAAAGTGGCTTGAGTAGCTGGAATACCACCATGCACCACACGCACAAAGCGTGGATCCATGTACGTCGTTATGAGCTTGAGCAGAAGCTCACTTGTGTGCACGCACGAGTCATCAGGTGGTAGTCTCAACAGAGCACAATTTCCGGCGCTAATTGCACCAATTAACGGCCACAGTGAGAGTTGTACTGGGTAATTCCACGTCGAGATGATGCACACGACGCCCAGAGGTTCGCTCTGCACGTACGAGCGGCCAGGGAGGTTGGCTACATTGGTCCACACACGTTCGGGTGCCGCCCAGTTCTCCAGCTCCTCTTCGTGCAGCGAGATCTCGCCACGGATAGGAGCCAACTCGGAGATGAGCGTCTCGGCTGGTGGCTTGCGTAGGTCATGGTACAGTGCGTCTTGCAGCTCGCGCACATTCTCGTTCACCATGCGTCGAAGCTGTTTGAGCTGAGCCACACGCGCCTTCAAGTCGCGCGTGACGCCGCTGCGAAAGGAAGAGCGTAGGGACTGCACGGATGCCGCGATGGCATCGGAAGCTGTGGGCGGAACGCGTGAGGTGCTGTCGGTCATGTTGAGAGTTCGAATGTGTGGCCAGTTGATGAGCTCCGATACCTACTTCAACCACGTCATGCTACCTATGGAATCGGTTTAGAGAGGGGATTTGTGCGGTAAACTTCATGGTCAATGGTAAACTTCATGGCAACTAACTCAACGTGGAGGCTGTGGAGATTTGGATGTTACGAATCAACTATCGATACTAGGCAGTAGTGACTGACAGTGTGGTGTTAGCCTCGAGCATTGTACAGGAACTGCTAATGAAGACTCTATTCCTACATCATCACAAGCCATTGTTTGGGTTCTAGGACGATAACAATCAGAATTCAACGGTTGGGATGCATTTACGCTGGCTAAAGAGCCGCTGACTAGCAGCATTGCATGTAACTTTGCTGTCATTCGCAGCACCAAGCACTACTATAAGTGTGGCGGTTAAAGTCAATATTGACGTTTTTGACCAATTTCCTGTCCTATTGTGAAATTCTGCAAATCGAGTTAAAAATAGCACCTGCCTCTTGCTATTTTCAGGACTCCGGAGAAGGCTATCTTTGACTCCATCGCTTCGCTGCGCTCCGACCGCTCACTTCGCCCCTCGCCATGAACCCCAGCAACCCGTTCCAGGACCCGTCCGTGCTGCAGGCGCAGTCGACTGCCACGCCTGGCACGAACTTCTCGGCCATATCGCCCCCTGCTCCCACCGGGGCGCCGTCATATCAGTCAGCGCCTGGTCAAGCAGGTGTGCCGCGGCAGAACCTCATGGACGAGATTGGGAACCAGATCAAGGCCACTAACAGTCAGACAATCGTCAAGGTCATGCGGCTCTCGAACCTGGTGCTGGCTACTGCCACCATCGTGGTGGGGGTGCTCGCATGGATCTTCGGGCACGTGGATTCCTTCCAGAAGGTCATTGCAGGCATCTACATCATGTACGTAGCAAGCCAATTGATTGCTAGTGAAGCGACTACTGACTTGTGTTATTGCAGTATGTTTGGCGCATTGTTGCTGGCGTTCGAGCTGCGGACGGAGAAGATTGACGTGGTTTTACGCTCCAACTTTGGCTTCATGTATGGCAACAAGACACGCACCATTTTCCTCGTTTTGTACGTTGACATTGTCACTGGAAATAGCTTTATTGCTACTATTCTAACCTTGACATTTACAGCATTGCAATCTGGCCACTGTCCATGGGCAACTTCTGGCTCACGATTCTCGACGCGGTGCTGCTGTTCCTCAACGCTTTCTTCAACTACTTCGTCATCTCACAGCACCCAGCGTTCTCGACCATGCCACCAGTGTACGACCCTAATCAACCACAAGCTGCCTATGCACCTCCAGCACACATGAACGTGTAAACACGAACCGCCAACAGTCTCAGCTCAAAGTTTTTTATTTCCAAGTATATCTCTCATTCTCTTTCCAAAATGTAGCCATCTTAAATTTTACGTATTCCACATCACTAATAACCAACAGCTCCACAAAATGTCCGGTCGTAGTAAGCTCGAGCGCAAGCAGGCTCGACTGAACCGCCGGAAGATCGCAGCTGCCGCAGAGCGCGATGCATTAGCTCGAGAGGCAGAAGCAGCACGTGTGGCAGCTATCAGTCGCAGTCGATTACGTCGGCTGCCTCCGTGGCTACCCACACTCCCGTCCACAAACCCTTACGATGCGGCTGTGCTACGAGATCTCAATGATGTGGCAAGACCCATAGCGCTACGTGTAGGCGAGGAGATGACGCGCTATTGCAGCTACACACAGCGCGTGGTGGATACCGCACGGCAACATATCGATGCGGCCATTGCGCACATTGCAGAGGGAGTGCACAAGATCTGGCCGCACGCTTCGGTCACGTGCTTTGGCTCGTACTCGACGGGGCTTTGGCTGCCATCAAGTGACGTGGATGTGGTGGTCATGGGACTGTCGAATTCGGAGGATCGAGATGTCCCGACGAGATTCGTGCCTGATGGAGTAAAGGAGCTGGAGCAATTAGCGAGACAATTGAGACCGCAGAAGAGTTGGGTGCAACGTGTGGATGTCGTGCGAGGCGCAAAAGTGCCGGTGGCTAAAGTGATTTTACGACGTGGAAGTGTGAAAGAAGGAGAGAGTGCAGCGTTGTTGAGGGTCGATATTTCCGTTGAAAATATTCAGACAAGTCATGGCATGGAAGCGAGTAAACTTGTGCGGCAGTATGTGAGCGACCTGCCGAGGTTGAAACCATTGTTGATGGTGTTGAGGCAGTTTTTGAGGGAAAAGGCATTGAATAGTGCGTTTACTGGAGGATTAAGTTCGTATGCGGTGACGTTGTTGGCGGTGTTTATGATGGAGATGCAGAGGCATCAGGAAGAAGAAAATGACAAGACTAATGAAGAGGAAACGCAGGAAGAACAGGAAGCGAGGAAATTGGGACAGTTGCTGCTTGACTTCTTGGAGTATTATGGCACGTCGTTTGACTACTATACTACAGGACTTTCGCTCAAGCCGGAAGCATTTGGCGCGTACCCACTAGCTGCACACTTGTCCATTGCAAACGGACTGCCTCTCATGCCACAACTTGTCATTGACGACCCAGTGTACAAGAACGGACAGCACAACGCTGCTGCAGGAGCTTTTGCTCTTGCTCGTGTAGTGGCTGCGTTAGAGAATGGATACTTCGCGCTTTGGTATCATCGACCCACCCAGTTCACACCAACTCCGTTGTCACAGTTGTTGCATTGGTCAGGCCATAATGCACGAGCCGTGCTTTCTTCAGCCAAGCAGTAAAGTCACCAGAGTCGACCAATGTTGTCAAATTCAAGTTCCCGTAGTCTTTGCAGAATGGAGTTGTCGCAGGAAAAGTGGCAAGCGAAATAGAGAATGGATTGCAAAGTCTGTTTATAGTAGTAGAAATGCTGTTCTAATTGCTTTCTGACAACGCTGGTCATGCGAGTTAGTGGTTGTTCCTCTAGCTACTGATTTCTTCTGCAGCAGCAGCAGCGCGCTGTTCCTCTAGAAGCTGCTGTTGACGCTCGATCTCCTCATAGTCAATGTTGGCCAAAATGTAGATGATGAACAGCGAGACCACCGTCATCTTCAATAGCTGGCGCACATCCTTGAACGTCAAAGCGCGCATCGAAGCGATGAAGATCTTCGGCGCGAATACCAGTAGACAAATCTGGTCCCAGGCGAAAGCACCAAGCACTTCAAGGGTGAGCAATCCAGTGAGGATGCGCGTGAAGCGCGGGTCCGGCATGGGCACAATCTGAAGCACCTTGTTGAACATGGGCATACGCTCCGTGCACAACAGGAAGACGCCAACAATACTGATACCAAGCGAGTACAGGAGACCAGGATTCTCCGTCATGGGCTTCATAAACGGTCGGCCCTTGTAGTTCACAGCACACACACTCACCGTCTGCACTCCATTGATAAGGAAGATGACCGTGCTCATGACGTTGGGCTGGAACTCGCCAGGCTTTGAGTGCGTGGCATCACCTTCCGGTGTGTACTCCTTAGCGAGATTCGTCAGATAGATCATGCAACCCAAGTGCAACGCGAATTGGCCAGCAAGACTGGAGAAGAGGGCAGGGTGGAAAATGGACGTCAGTGGCCGAACAGGAGATAGCTTGTCGAGTGGGGTCGCACGGCTCAATGTAATACTCGCAACGGTAGAGATCATGCCAAGCGCCATCATTTGAGAGTTGGCCCACTTGACCTTGTCCAGGTACAGCACTGATAGCGAGTACGAGCTGATGAGGCAGTTCACAGCCAGAATTTGGTACATTTGCATTGTCGTCACAAGTGCACAGCGGCCCTGGCGAATGATGTCGACGCAGCCCTTGATGGAAGGAGCACGAGAAGTAAAAGGAGAAGCGATTGACGCATCACCAAGCTTCACCATCGGAACCTCTCCATCATCAAAGTCATCCATGTACTGTGCCATAGCAGCGTTGTTAGCAAAGTTTGCGAATCCTTTAGAGCCTGTGCGCTCCATCTGCTGCTTCTTCTTTTCCTCCGCCTCGCGCTTGGCAAACGCTGCAATGGCCTTCATTCGTGCAAACGATTCGCCGCGAGCCTGACGTGCACGCACGTCAGCCTCTAACTCTTCCTGCTTCCTTTTCATCTCAGCCATTTGCTCCTCTTTAGTTAACACCTTCAGCTTTGGGTTCTTCTTCGCCAAAGCCTGCTGTTTCTTTTTAATCGTCTCCATGGTCTTCTTCTTTTGTTCGCTAAGAATGAGTTCGACATAGTCCGGCTTCACCTTGCAGTGTGCAGTGTTCACGTTTTGTTGAGCCAAGCGCTTCTTGAGTGCCGAAACATGGAGCTTCATCAGGTCTTCACGCGTGCTGATTGTAGCTACGTTACCCTTCTGGTACTTCGCCAGACCCGTCACACTCTTGTCGGCATTAGCGGATCCGAATCCGCCAAGAAGTGCAACACCGATGTGAGCCTGCTTCAATGCGCCCACATCATTTCCGCCATCACCGCACATAAGCGTATGGTGACCGTGTGTCTTGAGCAACGTCAACACTTTCTCCTTCAATTCCGGCGTCATTCGAGCATACACACGAATATGATTCAGGTTCTTCCAGATCACATCATCCACTTCACCTGCAGCAACGAGTGTCTTGCCGTTCACGCACAGATCGTACTTCTTCACCAAAATCTTAATGTCACCACTCTTGTACGGCGCCAAAACAGAGTCATCATCAGCGCTTGTCCACTTAAGAGGGTCACTAGGCGATGAGCTCTCGCTCAAAATAAGAGCCGGACGAGTAATAATGCCGACTTCCTTCGATACATGAACAGCCGTCAACGTAGCATCTCCCGTGATCATTGAGACCTGATGCGAACTGTCCTTGAGTACTTTCAGAATATCACCACTGTCCTTGCGAACTAGACACTGGAATACGGCAAAGCCAGCAAATTTCAAATCGTTTTCGGCCCACGCGCGAGATTGCTGAGCGACCTCAGCCTCTGACGGCCGACCATTAATGTCCTTGTAGGCAAGGGCAAGAACACGCATTCCACGGCGTGCTAGACTCTGGTAAGTTGGCCAGTACCACGTCGGGATGGTCTCCGGTCGCATCAGCTTAGCAACAGCTTCCGGGCTTCCTTTCACGAGTGATCGCACACGCACGCCCTTGTCACCCAAATGCACCTTGGCAATGACGCTCATTCGCTGTAGCTTGGATGCAAAGTGGTTGCGGTGCATGATTTGCACGAATACATCTTTCTGGTTAATTCCATGACCCCAACGACGCTCACTCGCACGCTCAAGGTCCTTCTTCGCCTGGCAATGGCGAGTTGCAGCATCATACGAAAAGTCGATGGCACGAATTGACGCCTCCTCCACAGGGTCACCAACCATCTTACCGTCAATTTGAACCAGCGACTGACAGCCAGCAAGCACCAATGTAGCATCTAGGTTAGCCGCAATCATCGGTACGTGGCCTAGCACATTGTCCTTCGGAGCGGCAGGAGTAGGAGTGGTGGTGTCTTCACAGACAACGCCTACAGCTGTCAGCTGATCTGTGGTCAGTGTACCAGTCTTATCGAACAGGCAAATATCAACTTTGCCAGCCAGCGAAATACGGAAAGGTTCCGTGCAGAAGATCGACAGCTTTACCAAGTTCAACAGAGCCGAGTTCACCGCCATAGCCGTCTGCATGGGCAGCTCAGCCGGGATCACACTAGTGATAATGAGCACGCAGCGCAAAAGCAATTCGAACGTAATTTTTCCCTTTTGGGCAATACCATGGCGCAGAACATAGCCCGACGAAAGCAGAGCGAAGATCAGCAGCAAAAACGCAAGACCATAAGCATCCCACGAGCTGCCAGTAACCTTGCCGCTTGAGAACTCGATCATGCGCACCAGTTTGCCTTGTGAAGAGCTGAAGCCTGTGCGCAGCACGTACGCAGTGCAGCCATTATCAGGAGAGTGAGGGATTCGTTGTGTCAAGGTAGTTCCAGTCTGGCCTTCGGTCGACGTATCCGCCTGCATCACAGTAGTTCCACCGAAAAGCACATGCACCTTGTGACCAGATTTCATATCAAGCTGCTCTGCAAGGTCCTCAGGACTCATCTTCGTGCCAATAGCCTCCTTCATCTGCGGAACACTCTCACCAGTCAAAGTAGCCTCGTTTAGGACGGCAGACCCATCCAAGAGCAAGCAGTCGCAAGGCACCATGTTGTCGTGGTCACCATCAGTTTCACGTTTCACCGAGATCACATCACCGGGCACCAACAGGTCCGAGTTCAACTTCTTCCATGTCTTCTCACGGTATACGTAAACTTCACGAGCCTTGTTGCCCATACCACGCAGCGTCTGCAGATTCTTGAGACGGCTCATAACCGTGACACCCTCGAACATGAGAATCATACCCAGTGTGAACAGTGAGTACTGCCAGTACTCATCCAACATGTACAAGCAAACGCTAAAGATCTGGAAAACAGTAAGTGGCTCCAGTAGCTGCTGCTTGAACATATCGATGAAGTTTGGTTGCGGGATACTGAACTCGTTCTTGCCGTACAGGTCCAGCTGCGCCTCGATCTCATGCTCAGAGCTCAAACCACGCGCTTCCAAGTAAAACTTCACCACCTCCGTAGTCGGTGCCTTCAACTTGCGGAAAAGCACACCTCCCTTGTCACCGGCTTCTTCCTCCGCAACATACTTGTGTTTCTGGAACAAGAAGAACGGGCGTCCTGCAGATGTACCATCAGCGTGTTTGGGGCGTGTGATCTCGACGATGCTGCTCTTGCCTTTGAAGGAGCGTGGTACCACCATCACGAACGTCGCTTCATCCAGAGAAGTCACAGGTGTGTACTTGATGTAGGCCTTGACACGTACAGACCAGATCTGGAACAGCAGCATGAGGCCGTGGGTCATTACCGTGCCCAAAAGGTACAGCAAGGGCACAATGGCAGGCAAGAAAGGGTTAGGCAGCGGAGGACCCTCTTCGCCCTGCTCCAGTACAGCCGTGTAGTTGATCGTGGGCGCAGCCTCACGCACAACTCCTTGGGACAGCATAGCGGCGGCTAGACCTCCGTCCTCCCCTGAGGTGGCGACGTCTCCTGAGCCAGGGATCACAAGTCCCTGCTCCTCCCGCTCTCTCATGGCCTGAGCATAAGGCTCGCCAATGGTCAAGAAGCAATGGTACAGCGAGTACGCGTAGAGGAAAAGGAACGGGATGTGCTCCAAGCCGTAGCCCAAGTTCATGGGGTTCACGCGACGCTTATGCAGCGAAAGCTTGCGGATGGACTTGCCTGTCCATTGCGGGGGCGCGTCAGGCTTCCCCATCGTTATTTCTTCGCTTGGAGAGGGCTATAAGGGACAAGATAATGAGGACAAAGCGTTAGTTTATCAACTGACTTTAGAGGCTGATTATGACGCTTGTATAGCGAGTTCAGAGGTAAAACAAAGTGCTACAGAGACCCCTGTGTGTGAGTAAGAGGTTTCTGTAGCTTGTGCGATGGTAACGAGACTACACGACGCACCTGACGTCAACTATCGACGCGCTCACCAGCACTTGTCCAATGCGGAAATGGCACACACGTGGCTGAGGGAATTATGTGTACCACTCTAGATATGTGGTACATGGCTGAGGGAATTATGTGTACCACTCTAGATATGTGGTACACATAATTACCTCTTACATTCGATATCGTTTTTCGAATTTGAACTTGAAGAAGCTCATGTTGAACTGAGCATGCACCACCACAATCGGATTTCACGTCTACAGTACAGTCTGTAGAGATGGAGGTTCTTACGAGCGTCTTGGTAGTGAGTCGTTCATGTGAACAGATTGAGGCATTGGACCACGTGGTGCAGCTGCTGTCTGCTTACATCGACACGTCCGCTGACTGGACACTGCAGCAGGCGGTCGAGCACGGCTTCGTGCATCTTGTGCAGCGTCTTGTTCGGGATGATCCTAGCCATCCTTTGGCCAAACTGGCGACTATTCGACGCGCTATTCGCGTTGCAGCGGCTGGAGGGACAGTGGAGATGCTGCGTGTGTTGGTAGATTGCTATCCGCAGGCGGTTCTGGATGAAGTTGCAGTCAAACAAGCGGCCTTGAACGGACACTTGGATCTACTCCGGTGGATACATGAGAAGGTGTCAACGATGTGTATTGGGATGGAGAAGTACTGGAAGCTGCTGTATTCTTCAGATACAATAGCACTGGCAGCGGGTGAAGGACACTTCGAAGTTGTCAAATGGCTGGTAGAGGCGAGAGGGGGAGAATGCTCGGCTGCTCCACTGCACCAAGCGGCGAGAAGGGGGCATTTGAAGGTGGTGGAGTGGTTGTATGAGCACTCCGGGTGTATTATCCTCCCTCGAGCGATGGATGAAGCTGCAGCTTGTGGGAATTTGAGCGTGGTGCAGTTTTTGCATGAGAGAGGAGGACGGGAGAGCAAGTGTACGGCGATGGCGATGACAGGTGCAGCCGTGAATGGACATTTGAATGTTGTCAAGTGGCTACATGCACATCGGGATGAAGGTTGTACGTCAGATTCCATGGATGGTGCTGCTTGCAATGGACATTTGGACGTCGTGAAATGGCTCCATGAGAACCGAAATGAGGGTTGCTCAGTTCTGGCCATGAACGGCGCGGCAAGGGGAGGTCACTTACGTGTTGTAAAGTTCTTACATGAACACCGTAACGAAGGGTGTAACCATAACGCGATGGATTGGGCAGCATTAGAGAATCATGAGGAGATCGTGCAGTTTTTACATGCAAACCGTAACGAAGGCTGCTCGCGGCGTGCGATGGATGAAGCAGCGAAGCATGGTCAGTTGAGCATGTTACAATGGCTCCACGTCAATCGCTCAGAAGGGTGTAGTAGAATGGCGATGGATGGTGCTGCGCTCTCTCACCTTGATATCGTTCAATTCTTGCATTCAAATCGACTCGAAGGCTGTAGTGTTGCCGCAATGGACATTGCTGCTGAGCATAATCGCCTCGATATCGTGGAGTGGCTCGATGAGAATAGAGACGAAGGCTGCTCCATGCGAGCAATGGATCGTGCAGCAAGGAATGGTCACTTGGAAATGGTAAAGTGGCTTCATGAACACCGTCCAGAGGGCAGTACAACCGATGCTATGGACGCCGCTGCGGAAGGAGGCCATCTGGAAGTTGTGAAATTCTTGCATGAGAATCGCGGCGAAGCATGTACTGCATATGCGATGAACGCGGCAGCAAGGAATGGTCATCTCGCTACTGTGAGGTGGCTTCATGCAAATCGAACCGAAGGCTGCAGCACAACTGCCATGGATGGCGCAGCAGCTAACGGGCATTTAGAAGTCGTGCAATTTCTTCACAACAACCGTACGGAAGGGTATACAACTCGTGCGATGGATGCCGCTGCAGCCCGAGCCGACTTTGGAATGTTGGAATGGCTCCGCACACACCCTCGAGCTGGCACCACCGCACAAGCATCACTTTTTGCATTAGCACACGACCACGTTGAAGTCTTGCAGTGGCTGCGAGAACATTTTTCGACTACATTGGCCAACACGGAAGATCTGTTCGCCACAGCGCAGTATTATGGTCGTGTGCACGTGCTGGCATACCTGGAAGGTAACTGGGCGCTTGATTATTGATGGCTAGTGAAACAACATAGTAGTTTTTATTAATGTCATGAATGTACGTAGCCTATCTTCCCAGGCAATGGCAATGTATCTACAGAAAAGAGAAAGCTGAGCTTGTCCATTACAACTGCAGAGGCTCAAGGTCCGTATACGGCAAGGTCAAATCCACACCGTCGAACATGGAATCAGTGGCAAGTTGTGCAAGGAACTCGTCAAAGAACGGTGGAAACTGTCCATAAGTCGGAGGTTCGTCCGTAAACACTGCAGGAGGAACGACACAGATGCCAGCTTCAACTTGGATTTCACCAGTCGAGCCAGCTGGTGGCATCGGGGACACTACGACCGACAGCACTTTGCTCGTCTGTGTCTCCTTCGAGACTGTACAAGGCGTTTTAGTTGGCACGAGTGTAGGGGCAACTGCACGTCGCTGCAGTCGCTGTCGGTACTTCTGCGCATGTGTCATCACTTGACGCGGCGTGCGACTGCCGATGTGCTGAGCAACGCGCTTCCAAGGACCAGATGGGTACAAATCCAAAGCCTCGAGGAACAAGCGGTGCTCTTCAACTGTCCACGTGCCGAGTGCAAGCGGGCTCATCGTCGACTGCGGAGCAGCGTGGCGCTTCTGATCCATGCGGATCACTTGCAGTCGGTTCGCCTTGGAGAAGAGCTGACGACGTGTGGACTCGGTGATGGTCATGGCGGCAGCGTTGACAAGGCTGAGGTTGAAGTGAGCGACAACAGACTGAGAGGCACTGGAGTCGAGCAGTGCGTTCGACGGAGCAAATTGCCGAATGACAAGCGAGACTGCGCCTCAAGTCGGGCGAGGGGGTGTGAAGCTACGCGAAATCCGCATACTGACTTCACTATGCAGCGTAAGCTCGAGGGATTTCCCGCCAAGCAGCGACTTGCTGTCCGGACAATGAGACCGTCACAGGGCAATTTCCTTAGCGTTGATAGCTTGTGTCCGAAGCAACTTGTCACTTTAGACATGGCTTCAAACGGTGCGGGACGCTCGCAATGACACACAAGCTGATACCGTCGCCTCACCAAGTTCCTCACATCGTAGATGCATAACTGCAAGTCGAACAATTGAACACTCCAGCACTTTGACACGGGCCTATTTCGGGCGCAAGGGATCAGAAAGCGGCGTCTGTTACTCTGGATTCTACAGCATTTACAGATCAAATATCGTAGCTGCAGTCGCTGCTGACTCAGCGTAGTCGTGCTGAAATGGCTGATGTGGGCGTGCCGGTTGCACCAGTGCATCTTCCTCCGTCGTCTCAAGAGTCCACACGCGAACGCAGTAATGGGGGGCGTCAACACTTTACGGACAACAGCATTCGCATCACGTATGGCAAGACATGGGCGGAAGATGTGCAGAATTACCGCGTACGTCTTCCTTTAAGTACAAAATTTTATGGTCGTAACGGAGATGATAAATTTTGCTGATCGTTGCAGACAGCAAAATCGGTTCTTCCGTGGCTACCGGACCAGCAGAAACCTGTGAAACACGTGACGCGTTATGAAAAATCCCGCGAGGAACGGGAGTACGATATTGTGCTAGGTCGTTTTCGTGACGATGACAAGGAATTGGGACTGCAACAACGTGAAGGCAAGGAACTCAAACGCAACCTCGAAAAAGGACGAGTATGGTTCACTTTAGTTTCATCGGACCGTAGAAGCATTGCCACTTATATAATTCTATTTGCTGGTTGCTTATTCTTTAGGCCATGCAGCTTCGAACGATACAGCGCTTTAACATGATCAACAACGCTCCCATGTATCCTGGAGCAAAAGACCCAACGGACAAGCAACCGGTGGCACACCCGAACCGAAAGAAAAGTGCAGCCGACTACAACATCGTTACAAATATTCCTTACAACGGCACAAGTGCACCAGCAACGAGTGGCTCTGCTTCGCGCAAACCTTATCGCGAGTTCAACATTCTCACGAACAAGTAAGCACCCTGAATCGCCGTTGAATATTTGTGTTGAAGCTCGTGAGGTCTGACCGGTTGAACTGTTTCCTCGTTCGAGAAGATACCATGACCGCCACGACGAGCGCTCTGAACAAGATGCAGCGCAAGCCAAGCGAACAGCAGCCCAAAAGTACATGAAAACACGGATTTTCGACCCCATTCGCATCACGTACACGGACGAGGATCGCGAAAAGGAATTTCTTATTCGCAGACATGAGGAGGAACAAGTTCATGGTAAAGATCGTGTGTTGTTACTGCCCCCACGTGAACAATTCTCCGAGGGTCGACTCTACAACATTCTCAATCAACGCGTCATCAACTCGGCAAAGCTGGCGACAATGGACGAAAGAGATCAACGCACTCTGAACAAGATCAAGAAGACAGCATTTGAGACGAAAATGCGCAAGGTGGGCGAAAACCAACAAGCTCGGGACAATGACATCTGCCTTAATCGCTACGCTCACGAACGCCACGTTGAGAGTCAAGCTCACGGATACGACGTGGTTTCCAATCAGTCTTATGCAGGTCGAGATGCCAAGCCGATTGCTCATCCAAGAACACATGCAGCACTATCTGCGTGGCAGACAATTGAAAGTGGTCTGCTAGTCAGCAACAAAGTTGCACCAACAGCTTCTTTAGCTGCAGCTCCGAGCGCTAGGCCACCATCAAACCCACAAGCTATTCGCGAAACTCACACTGGAGTGACAAAGCCCAACATCCTTATCGTCGAGCAGGACCCCAGCACAAGTGAGGTACGGTCAACTCTCCTATCATCGAAAAATGCTTGTCTAACGGTTCGTTTCTCTGATATTACTTGCAGACATTGAAGCAGCCTCCATCTAACAACGAGCCTTCGCAGCACTCCGCTGAAGCACGAGTTCGAACGAGTGGTTTTTGATCCGGGAAACTTGTGGAACGCAACATATTCGATTAGGATAATTATTCAGCACCAAGGATAAAATATATCATTGTACATGAAACTACGACGTCATGAGTTCACGGTGACTTCGTCGTTCGGTTTGCTTTGGTGCAGTCTCCGTGATTAGCCCGTGGTATGTCAATTAGACCTTCAGTCCGTGGAAGCTCCACACTTCGATGGTCTCACAGCGGAAACTTTGGTAGTCAACAAGCGGTGGAGAATCGAACGTGGTGCATGCATGCGTGAAGCCACGCCTGTCGTCCAGCTGCAGACACAACGCGATCCCCTTGTTGCCTCCACCAACGAAGATGGAGTCCCGTCGTGTATACATGAACGAGCTGTCGATGCCCGACCACATGTACGCATTCATGTGTGGGCTCAGGGAGAAGACGAAAGTCCGACCGTTGCCAAAGAACGTTTTCGATCGCTTCCACGATGCTGGGCAAAACGCGCCGAAGATGTTCTGGTGCTCGTCTTGTACAACCATGATAGTCGGGCCCTTGTTCTCAAGTTTGTCGTAGAAGCTCAAGAAGCTCCAACCGTGTACCCGCGTGGTAAAGATCAGCTCCATTTGGTTGCACGTCAGGTAGTTTGGCAAATGTTTCCACAGGAATTGCATGTGCTTCTCCGTGAGGAAAGCTGACTGATGGCCAGCCAGAGGTCTCCCACCAGTTGGACTTTCACCACCAGCCCACAGTTTGAACTGATCCAGTGCTCCGATTTTTGCCGCGAATGCTTTGAATTCTCTCGCTCGTTCTTCGTTTTGGTTATCAGAAGCAGCAGCTTTCTTCGGCGAAAGACTCGCGGTTTCAGGCTCAATAAAACTTTGCGAGACGAGTGCTCCAGTCTGGTTTGTTTTCTCTGGCGCCTTATTTGGTATTTTCTTCTTGTACTCTGGTGTCGGCGGGAACATAGCTCTCGCGATAGACTGCGACGACAATTCTTTTCTCTTTGTTTGGAAGAAAGTGGTCAAATAGTTGCGGTACGCCACTGGCCGGCGAAAACGTAGCGTGACTGGCGGGTGCAGCTCTGCAATGGCGTCGATAACGTCGTCGGATGAGAGACGCGACATCGACGAATAGCCATTGACAGCCATAATCACGTCTCCCACTTGCACTATCGGGGCATGCTGCTTCGGGTCGTACACTTCCACCGACCCGTAAAGCCTCGTGGACGGTGCCAGCGCCAAATGCAGCGGTGTTTCATTGAACGTGACGTCAAACTCTCCCAGCTCGGACAGCGTGGGTCCCACCACCTCCTTCCCTTCTCCATCCACTCCGCTCACTATCACTGCACTGTCAATCTCTCGAACCTCTAAAGCTCCTGCAACTCCAGCTGGAGGGCCTTCATGGATAGTATTGATGTCTTTGTTCACTAGTGCTTGAGCCAATCTCCGCGACTTCTCCTTCTTGGCAGACTTCGCATTGAGTGCCAAGTCATGTTCCAATGAACGTCGCCATTGCATGGACGACGCTCTAGCCACCACTTGGAACGGAAAGTCGTGCTGATGGTAGTCTATCGAGGCCGGATACATGGCCGTCGACATGGCTCGAGAGTCGAAAGACCCGTAAACTTCTGGGTTCCGCAACGTCATGACAATGGGACATGAGCACTGTCTTAAGTATGCAGCCAGTCTCGCACGCGTTAGTTGCGCCTTGCGGCAGCTAAAGTTGATAGCGATAAGCACGTCTCCCTTGGCAATGTTCGCCTTGTCCCTGTCGTCTGCTGCCTCGGTCTCCTGCACGGAACTCACTTCCCACGATCCGTAGAGCTGCGAACTGGGCACGAGCCCCACGCCCAGTGGTTTACGACGGAAGCACACGTTGTACTCGCCTTCAAAGCGCTTGGGCTCGTACGGGGGCTCACTCTCCGGGTCGCTCACGTCCCGATACCCGTCGCGCAGTTTGCGTTGTGGAGGGGGCGGCGTCGGCCGCTCGTCGAAGATGGCGCGAACGAGGCTGCGCACGGTTAACATGGTGAATCTTGCAAATTACACGTTGGCGCTCTGGTGTTGAAGCTTGTCTTGCTGCCACTTGCGCCTCACGAGACTAAAGTTAAAGTGGCGAGCGGACACTTGAACATGATCACTGACGTACTGTATGAGATTTGTCGCTTGAGTTTGAGGAAAAGGACCTTTTATTGGGCAAATGGACCCAGGTTTAGTTGCCTAATGTAAAAACTAAGGAGATTTTGGGCAGTTTGCTATGAGTTGGTGCCGTCCCGTGAACAACAGTGATGCAGTGTACAGGAATGCATGCGAGCGTATGTCATTAAAGTTGACAACTATTTCTTCTGCGTCGCGTAATACACGGAAGGTAACTGCATTGTTGTGTTGTTCTTGATGCGTTTCAATCGCAAACCGTAGGAAAACATCATGTTCAAGGAAATTAAAGTCGGTTGAATATCGTACAACTATATAATCCAAGCTATCAAGATAGACTAGTTTGCAATCGTTTTCATCATCAATGCGAATTGTGCTGCTTTAGGATGTTAGCTCTACCGAAGAGCGTCATCTCGCCGTCAGAGTTTCATAGTAGTGGAAACAGTTATTATACTAACAGTAAAACGTTTTTATTAATTAATAACATATTTATTAATAAATTGAACGATGACGTTCTTCAACAAATTATGTAGTAATAAATCAAAGCAGGAGTTTCTACGATTAATATATCATTGATATTTGTGGCACAATTCATGGAGTCCGTCCTGTACCGCAGCCACACGTTTGTGGAACCTGTCCTGCTGTAACGGGGTTACATGAAGGGGTACCCTAGAAAGGGTACCGCCTTTAGGAGTAGATATACTTCTGTGAGTATCGGTTTTAGATACTCTGTTGTGGGTGGTGTGGACCACACTACAGGTGTGGGCCACACTACTGCCATGTAGGTCTGGTGGCTGAGGGCCAACCAATAGCATTTGACCTAACTTTTATTTGCATATTAAGAAAAGATTATAGTTAATTAGGAGTTTGTATTACAGGCCAAATGGATCTAATTAACTATAAATAAATCAGTCTTAAACTTACGCTAAACTGGCTATTAAGTCCCCTAAGACCAGGGACTAGTGAGCCGTTCACTTAGAGTTTGTATACTCTTAATAGCACGCTTCCTCAAGCAAGGTGCTCGTGTGACCCCGTCACACCTGCACGCCGCTGCACTACACTTTGGCCACTTCTCCCTCGCACTCAGTTAGAATTTTACCCTTTGAACATAATGCCGTGTTGTGCGATAGAGTGTGATCCTGATATAGGAGGTGATGTTCTAATGAATCCTTACAAAGTGTGCAGTAAACCCGTTCATCACATATGCAGAAGAAACAGCGTGATGTAATTATTGTGAAAACCAAGCAAGATGTACAATTTGTTTGCTAATCGATCGATTTAGTGACCTAATAAGAACGATATGCTATAGATTAACGGAGCACAGGTACTAATTAAACACCGGCTGTCCGATTTGTACTTCGTTTTATAAAGTCCCATCGTGTTTATATACACATGATCGTCGTGGAAAGCCCATGACTGACTGGGCTGTCTGAGGATCCGTCACTTATATAAACGTCATGGAGATAAGTTGTGGTAAAACGAGGCAAGTGTAGCCACTCGAATCAGACTAGTGTACCTGTTCAAGAGGCTGAGTTTGAGAAGTGTAGTGTTTTCCCGGGTTCTTGATCTGGAAACGTTAAGACAGTCGATGCGGGGACCAATTCGCACGGAATTGTAGGTCAAGTGTATTGATGTTGTGGCAAAGTGGTTCTGCGAAATCGCAAGATCGCAGGAGTCCTCTTGCACACTGCGCCCGAACTGCCGCCTAACGGAGGGGTACTCCGATCTTCCGTGAAGTTACTTGATCTCACCTTGTGTACCCGTCGGTGGGACTAGATCGCTCCTCGGGTGATCTCGATAGACGCGCTTGTTGTTGATCTTGCTGTCTGGCAGGACAGCGGGAGAGGTGGCAGCAGCGGGGATACTTCTACTCGCTGCGCCGTGTAATTATCGAGCTTCGATCTTAGGTGTATTGGGTTGATCTTGATCCCAGACAGCGTCGATCTTAGCCTGGGGGGTCTGGTGGTCGGTGTGTGACCTTTATCCAATACTTCCAATACGTGGTTGCCGCTTCCTATAGCAGGGTCTTGAGATTTGAGGGTTGACGAACGTCCAGCCAAGCAATCTGGACGTAGGGGTTCTACTTAGTGTCGATCTTGATTTTGCGTAACGCCGGGAGGGTCAATCTTGTATATCCCTACCCGGAATAGCGTAGATGAAGGAGACTTGCGAAGTAGAAGGTAAAAACAACTATGAATTAATGGTTAATACCCTATGCTTCCCATCTGTGGCTATCCATGCTGCACTGGCTTCCTAATATCCATAATAAAGTTAAGATCGATAGTACCTGCTGAAATCGATACCGCGTGGGTACAATCGGTTTGGGTGGGGATAATGGCACACACATTCACTGGGTCATTATAGTGAATGTCACTATTTCGAGGATCACCACAGGGAGGGATTGCACTCGATCTCGATTGACGGGACGAGATTGAAGTCAGAAAACTTCTCTTCCACTTCACCACAATGTCTTGGTCACTTGGTAAAATGAAAAGTGAGGGACGCGGTAGGACCATGAGTCTGATGGTCACCAGCTAGTTCCTACCAAGGCGCACCCTCAAGTATACGGACTGACTGGAGCAGAGGCCACCTGCTTCATCACAGCCCTGAGAACATGCAGTAAAGGAAACATGCAGCAGACCATACAAACTCTTTATGCAACTCGGCAAGGTAGTTGTTTCCTTTCCGAGCCACAGAACAGCACCCATTGTCCACGTCTTGCGGCCGTCAGAAACATCTGGGTCTTGTCTGTGATCTACCTAAGACATCACTCGGTGACTGAGCTCCCAGCTCGTCGCCAGATCTGGATGTCTTGTTGATTTTGCCTGGAGGTTCCGCTGCGGTGACACTATGTGGTGAAGTGGCTGAAAATAACTGGCGACCAATGGCGACTGATGGTGATTGATGGCGTTCTGGTTTTACCCAGGTATAGGTTGCTGTTGGGTGATAACGTAATCATTCCGACCCGGAATACAGATCGGCATGGGTACATGTGACGAAGTGACGTCACTTTGTGACCACGGTGATGGGAACCGACCAGACGGTGGCGAGGGACATGACAAGCAAATCCAAGGGCGACTTGTCTATGATTGCGCAATCCGCGATCGGTAAACCCGCGATCTGATTACCCGCAACCCAGCACCCGCGATCTGAGACCTACGATCTGGGATCCACGATCTGGATCAAGATCGAAATGGTGCAATCATTTAGACAACCCTGAGTTGTCGGCATGGGTCATGGATAGGCGAACAGATACGTGGCGTACCACAAGTATGGTACATACGACTATGGATAGTCAGGAGCGAAAGAGCCAGCGCGAGGGGGAGTTGTTGGTGTTAGAACGTAAAAGGCAAAGTGATTTATTTGTTCTCTCGTGTCAGCCCCCGAGCGCTGCTCATCGCAGGGACCTGATTCTAGCGACATCATTGCTACTGTTGCACTTCAAGCTGATTCACCAACAGTTGGATGCATAGGAGGATAGGAAGGAGGGTCTTTGGGTTTCCATTGAATACAGACTGAGATTTACCTAATACTGCACAAGTGGCTGCCAGACTCCGGGCGGAACGTATATTGGCCCCCGAAGACTGAGTCCTACTTTGTACCTCGCTAGTGACCTCTGCATCCCGGGTGGAACGTATATTGGCCCCCGGCGACACAAGAATTACCGAAGCGACGGAGTATACGGCGTAGCGACACCTGGATTGCTTGGTTATGTTAGCGACTGACTCAGTACTCAAAGAGACCCCGCCGATAGTAAGCGGCAAGCGCTGGAAAGGGCCCCACACACAGGGACACCCGCCGCCCTAGGACACATCACCCCAGGGCACCCCAGTCGTAGAACAAGATAAACTGGAGGCTTAGCTACGACTACAACCCGACGACCGCGTGAAGAAGTTTCCACGCGATCATCAAACAATCCCGAGTACCGTCCATACGGTTCCTCAACCTACCCCAACCAAGGCATCTTCACGTCACCGGAAGAGTGCAACCCGCCCCACCGACGGGTACACAAGGTGAGACCAAGCTCAGCGTCAGCGGACAATCGGATTACCCCCTCCGTTAGTCGGTAGTCCGGAGCACAGTGAGCAAGGGCACTGCGGCAGACAGCAATCTCTGCCGAGCCACTTCGCCACAACTATCTTGCTGCCCAGCGCCCACTACAAGAAAATCGACAGCTTCGAAGCAGTTATTCGAAGAAGACGAAAAAATTTAGTAGAGCACTAGCAGTCTATTCTGTCACGACAACTCGGCCCGATATAGGTCTCTACATAAGGTAAGACAGCACACAAAACTACGCAGTTTGTTCCACTACTAATGCCAAGTACCAATAGGCACACTATGTTTACATAAGCAAAGACCAACTGTACCCTTATCCTAAAAGGTCCAATTAGCGCCCGATTTTGAAAGGACAAAGCTTTCGACGATCACAACAAGATAACCGAGGCTATGATCAAGAGAGAATTGGCAATGGAGGACGACGATGGCAACAGAGTGTAGAACTTACTTGAGCTGTACCGACGTGTAGATATTTTACGCTGGTTCCTTGATGATGGTGAGAAGGAGTTTCCTTCGATTGCAGTAGTAGCAAAGTATCTGGGTAGAGTGACATCATCTGCGTACCAAGAGAGGGTGTTTTCGACGGCTGGTTTCATCTCAAGGTCCCGTCGATCACGAAAGGTCTGCGCGCAGAAAAACAGTTTATCCTTCGCCACAATCGTGATTTACTCCGCCCCTTGCCTCAGCTGTGAATTATTAATGATTTATTAATGATATAGTAGTGATATATTAATCCCGCGAACTTCAGCATTATTCATAATTGCTACTTTTGGTTTTTCGGCAAATCATATTTATTACTAATTGATAATGTGCAGAATCGTCGTTACTATGAACTGAGCCCATTTCCAACTTGAACATGGAATGGACGAACCAGTGACACCCTAACGTGGCGAACTCGAGAGAATATCTTGGTTTCAGTATGGCTCCATAATCTCGGCGTTTATTGCGCGGCGATGACTCCGATCCTAGCGTCCGCGCGTGTGGTTTGCCTGGCTCACCCGCGCGTCGATGCGCTTCCCCATGTCCAGCAGCTAGTGTCCCAGTACTTAGACGCTTCATTGCATTGGTCGCTGCCTCGCGCGGCCAAGAGGGGCTTTGTCCACCTCGTACAGCGCCTACTACCCCTCTCTCTCACTTGCAACCTCAATATTCTAGCAGAAATTCGCACTGCAATGCGCAATGCAGCAGCAAATAATTGCCTAGACATTATGAAAATATTGCACACTCGCTATCCGCATGTCGTTGTTGATGAGGCGACAGTGATGGAGGCAGCGTCCAATGGACATGTGGAAGTTCTGCAATGGATTCAATCGAGACTTGATGAGTTGCTGCCTTGTAATGGAGATTACGATTTCTACGCTCTGAAAAGCATGGCAAGAGCAGCGGAAAATGGACATTTGACAGTGGTGCAGTGGCTCTTTAACGCTCGACGGATGGAGGGGTTTGTCTTGACAGAGACACATCTGCATCAAGCAGCGGCGAGAGGAGGACACTTGGATGTTGTCAAGTGGTTAAGGACACATTTAAAGGAGGAAATTGAGCCGCGAGCGTTGGATGAAGCTGCGGTGGGGGGATTTCTAGACGTGGTGGAGTTCCTGCATGGCGAATGGGAGGAGGCGAAATTTGAGAGCAATCGGCATAGTTGTCGAGCGACGACGAGAGCGATGAACAGCGCGGCGAGTAATGGACACTTGGAAATGGTCAAGTGGTTACATGATCACCGCACGGACGGATGTAGTGTAGATGCGATGAATAGAGCAGCTTGGAATGGGCATTTAGACGTTGTGAAGTGGCTTCATGAACATCGAACGGAGGGATGCACGCAACAAGCGATGAATATGGCTGCTAAGGGAGGACATTTGGAGATTGTTCAGTTCCTTCATGAAAACCGTAGTGAAGGTTGTACGTACAATGCGATAGATTGGGCAGCCCACGAAAATCATCTTAAAGTTGTACAGTGGTTGCACAAGCACCGGAGTGAAGGGTGTTCTCGTCTTACTATGAACGAAGTCGCGAAACGAGGACATTTACAAATGATCAAGTGGTTACATGAACATCGAAATGAAGGCTGTACGGCTTCTGCTATGAATGCTGCAGCGACTCACGGACATCTTGACATTGTGCAGTTCTTGCATTTTAACCGAACTGAGGGATGTACTTCCGCGGCAATGGATGGTGCAGCAGAAAACAATCATCTCGCGATAATCCAATGGCTTCATCGAAACCGCAGCGAAGGATGCTCGAGGCGCGCGATGGACGTAGCAGCTCGCAATGGTCATCTCGAAGTAGTGAAGTGGTTGAACAAGTATCGGACAGAGGGGTGTTCAACCAGCGCGTTAGATGGAGCTGCTGAGTGTGGTCACTTGGATATTGTTAAGTTTCTTCACACGAGTCGAACTGAAGGTTGTACACACCGTGCAATGGATGGAGCTGCTAGAAACGGTCATCTCGATGTAGTGCGATGGTTGAACAACAATCGACAAGAAGGATGTAGCTCCGATGCCATGGGCGATGCCGCGCGATATGGACACTTAGAGGTCATGCGTTTTCTGCGGACGCACCGCCAGCAAATTTGCCCAGTACGTGCATTGGATGCAGCAGCCGCCAGGAGTGATTTCTCAATGTTGGAATGGATTCACTCAACATGCATCTCGAACATTGAAGAGTGGCCGATACATGCAGGTATTGCGGCAATCTCAAACGACTGCATCGAGATGTTGCACTGGTTGCTCAAAAACTATACTGCGGGATCTGCAGATTTAAGAATTCTTTACAATGCTGCACACTATCACAATCGCTCGCACATTCTGGCTTATCTCGATGGCTGCTGGACGCTGCCGTATGAGCACATACAAAATACCACTAGTACTGTGCCAGGGTGAAGATAAATCGGAGTGCTGCCACGTGACGAACTTCCCGATACTTTATTTATGGCCCTCTGTCATCATCGAAAACAGAATGATGAGGAGTTTGAAAATATACTCGATGGGAAAGACAACCTCACTTCGAAAGAACTGCTGGTAGTAGTTATTGGCGTGGGAACAAACTATTCTCATTCAAACCGCAGTTCCTGTTATATCCTCTTTTCAAACCTCGTTTCAAAGTCAACCATCAAGTTTGGTGCCGCAACCAAGTTGCCAGTCAACGCCATGACCACAAGGAAAATAATCCCTTTGGATGAAATTAGCGAGAGGATGCCACTAACAGAGGATGTCAATCCTGAGAAGCCTCATGATCATAGCTTGCCACTTCAGAGCATTCCTGGAGCAGTACCTGATTCTACGTTTGCAAACCAACGCAGTTTTCGCGAAATACTTGCTGATGAACCTGTATCCCAGACCCCCAAGCCTTCGGCAAGAGTGAGTTTTGATGCGACAACAACCGACAGGTCCGTAAGAAGGCGCAGCACCGTCCGCCAACGGACTGCTTCAAGACTAGCCTCTGCTGTATCAATGCAAACATTGGTAACACCTCTAACGAAGGCAGAGCTACTTGCGAAACAAAATCGAGCAATCGCAAATGTCAAAGCACCACCGAAGCACATAACACAGCTCGAAAAGGTTGCTTACAAAATTGACCAGCACATTTCCACACGCAGGGGGCAAATCTTCACGCTGTCAATTGTTGGTCTAGTGCTGATTGTGATCGGAGGAGTATTTCTGAAGGCTGTACAACCTTCGAGAGAGTTTGAGGAAACTCTGTGGGATTCCTGGACTTACATGGCAGACACGGGGTCGCATACTTCTTTGGCTCAGGATGTGCGTACTCCAGTTATATCTACCAACAAGCATCTCTTATCTCTGATAACTTTTTGTGCTAATGACAGGGTCTTCGCGTGGTAGGAGTGCTAACGACCTTAGTGGGTATTCTTTACTTCTCTGTGGTGATGGGATTCGTCGTGGATGGTATTCGAGCAAAACTAGATACCCTCAAGAAAGGCAAGTCAATTGTTGCCGAGGAAAAACACACGGTAAGCAAGCAGTGTTAGAATATTATACGATATGTCGAGGTGTCTAACCCATTTGTCTTGATTTTGTATGAACACAGCTTCTACTCGGGTGGACCGAGAAATCAGTGTCGTTAATTCGTCAAATATGTCTTGCAAACGCAAGTGAGAATGGTGGAGTTATCGTAGTTCTTGCAGAAATGGATAAGGAAGAGCTAGAAGCTGAGTTAGAATCTCAGATGCGCAGAGAAGAGCTCCGGGGAACGCGCGTTATCTTCCGCACCGGAACACCGCTATTGTCAGTTGATTTGCTGAAAGTTTCAGCCCACCGCGCAAAGAGTATTATCATAATGGCGAACTCAACTGGTGATGCCGATAAGTCCGACGCGGCGGTGCTTCGTACTGTTCTCAGTCTGAAGACACTTCCTGAGGTTTGTGTTGATTTATTTCATTAGTATTTTCGCGAGAATGGACTAACCACACTCTATCGTATCACAGCTGACAGGTCATATCGTAGCGGAGTTGCGCGACATCGACAATGACCCTTTGGTTCGATTGGTTGGAGGAAAAGAAGTAGAGATCCTGGTGTCGCACGACATCATAGGTCGGCTGGTGCTCATGGCCGCGCGGTCTCCAGGACTTGCACGAGTGTATTCGTCACTACTCGGATTCGAGGGCAACGAATTTTACTTCAAAGAGTGGCCAGAATGTATCGGTGTGGCATTTAACGCCCTTATCGAGCGCTTCCCGAATGCAATTCCGCTCGGTATCAAACGGAAGAACGGAGAGGTGTTCATCTGTCCAAGCGCAGATATGATCATAGAAAAAGGAGACCAGATATTGGTTTTGGCCGAAGATGACGACACGTACAAGGCATGCCCACCAGTCTCGATCGAGGTTGGAAAAGTCCCAGTGCCACCACTAAAAATGCCTACTCAAGAACGTATTTTAATGTGTGGATGGCGACGAGATGTTCGAGATATGATCCAGTTGCTTGACGCGGTCGTGGAACCTGAAACAGAGCTGCATATAATTTGTGAAGAGCCAATTCATCTTCGCAACAAGCTTCTTCTCGAGGGAGGACTGACCGTGGAAAATCTGAAAAACATCAAACTTGTACACTACGTTGGGAACACAGCAATCCGCAGACAGCTAGAGAAGCTTCCCTGGCACTCATTCACATCGATTATGATCCTATCAGACCAATCACGGGAATTGGATATCATGCACTCGGATTCGCACTCTTTGGCTTCGTTACTATTGATCCGTGACCTGCAAGCAAGGAGTTCCAGTAGGAACAGCGTTATTCAAGGGTCACCTGAATACTGCAAGTGCATCAGTGAAATTCTGGATCCGCGCACACAACGCACGATCTCCACCAGCGCTACCATCCTGACCTTATCTGAATTCATCCAGTCCAACGAGCTCGTGAGCTGCATCCTTGCCATGATCTCCGAAAGCCGCGACGTGCGGGTGATTCTGGATGAATTGCTGGGACCACAAGGCGCATTTTTCGAAGTGGAACCTTCATCTCGCTATTGCGAGCCATCTGAGTCCGTGTCATTTTGGCAATTAGCGAAACGTGCCATGGTGCAGGACGACATACTGTGTGGATATCAAATTCGTGGTGCAGAGGAAACAGTACTAAACCCAGGATCCAAGAACCATTCACGATCATGGGATAATGTGGATATGATCGTCATTCGGAACGAAGACGACGGGTTTGCAGCACATGAATCATCGTATGTGCCAGTTGTTTCGGAAGATTTTGAGCGTACGACACGCAGCCGTCAAGTTAAGGCGACGTACTCCAGGCAACGGCTTTTGGATGCTATTGTGCACGATTCCGAACTCGGCAATTTCAATGATGTGGGCGATGATGTTGATCGTGCAACTATTATGCGAGCCCTTTACTCTTTCGACTCGGAATACGACGATCTCGGTGCTAGTTGTGTAAGCAGTATGACGGACGTACTGTCAACTCAAAGTCCCCAGGTGAGTGTGCGTGCTCTGGTTGCAGCGGCACGAATTCTTGCTGACGCGTTGGAACAAGCGGATGCAGCTCAAGAGAAAACTATTTGAGCTCTGCAATTGAACGTATCCATGATATGCCAGAGATCTGCTTAAAAATGAGATGATGTACCAGAAGAGATACTCCTGGAGTATTTTCTTGATATCTCGATATTTCGACGGGATGTGCGATCGAATGCGTTCGTGGTTCGGCTATAAATGAAACGGGTGACATCACAATAGGCACGTTGCACAGACTCGTCGCGCCTCCTCATCGTCCGCTTTAACAGTGCTTCGTCCATGAAGATATGAGCACGAAGAAGGTCATTCCAGGCCTCGAAGATGCTATGGCAGATACACCGTCAGATGTTGAGGTCACGCCACCTCTCGCGAGTGCTACCGCATTTACTGGAACGGTAACACCAAAGCCGATCCAACCCGCACAACCAAGAAGGTCGTTAAGCCAGTCGCAAAAGTTGACAAGAATGCCGACCAGTAGAGCCGAGATCCTGGCCAAACAGAACCGAGCGATTGCAAAGATTAAGGCTCCATCTACAAAAATTACTACGACCGAGTGGATCGCGTATCGAATCGACCAGTATATCTCAACACGAAAAGGCCAAACTGCGTCATTATCGATATTGGGGTTGCTCCTCATGACATTTGGTGGCATCTTTTTGAAGGGAGTGCGGCCGTCAACTGCATTCCGAGAAACAGTGTGGGAAGCGTGGACATATTTGGCAGATGCGGGTAGTCACACCGCTTTAGTCGACGAAGTACGAGCAACTTTTGAGTTATTTCGTATATGACTAAAACTCACACAACTGTGCTGATAGGGCTTGCGTGTTGTTGGTGTACTTATGAGCCTTACTGGTATCTTGTATTTTTCCGTAATCATGGGTTTTGTCGTTGATGGAATTCGAGCCAAGATGGACACACTCAAGAAAGGCAAGTCGAATGTGGCGGAACAGAAGCACACAGTAAGTACCATTTTCTACGATGTTTCTAGTGGCTTGATGAGTTCTGATGTCACATTTTACTCTTCCAGCTTTTACTTGGATGGTCCGATAAATCAATTTCTTTGATTCGGCAGATATGTTTGGCGAATGCGAGTGAGAGCGGCGGTGTCGTTGTTGTATTAGCCGAAATTGATAAAGAGGAACTAGAAGCAGAACTGGAGTCGCAAATGCGCAAGGAAGAGCTTCGAGGGACCCGCGTTATTTTTCGCACAGGGACACCGCTGTTGTCGGTGGATTTGCTCAAAGTGTCAGCTCACCGCGCAAGAAGCATTATAATTATGGCAAATTCGTCAGGGGATGCAGATCGGTCTGATGCAGCGATCTTACGAACTGTCTTAAGCTTGAAGACGTTACCTGAGCTATCCGGCCATATCGTCGCTGAGCTTCGCGACATTGACAACGATCCACTGTTACGACTCGTTGGTGGAAACGATGTCGAGATCCTTGTGTCTCACGATGTTATAGGACGCCTGGTTCTCATGTCTGCTCGATCTCCTGGTCTTGCACGAGTGTATTCGGCTCTTCTAGGGTTTGAAGGGAACGAATTCTACTTCAAAGCGTGGCCTGAATGCATTGGTATTGCGTTTGGCGGATTGGCAGAATGTTTCCCGAATGCAACGCCTCTCGGCCTCAAGCGAAAAAGTGGCGATGTATTTATTTGTCCAAGTGCAACGATGATAGTTGAGGAAGGAGACGAGATCTTGGTATTGGCTGAAGATGACGACACATACAAGGCTTGTCCTCCTGTGTACATTGACGTTGGGACAGCTCCGGTACCACCCCAGAAGCTCTCCACACAAGAACGTATTTTAATGTGTGGCTGGCGTCGAGATATTCGCGACATGATCCAGCTACTGGACGCTGTTGTTCAGCCTGGAACGGAACTCCACATGATTTGTGAAGAACCAATTAAGCTGCGAAACAAAAGCTTGTTGGACAGTGGCCTCGACATTAGTACATTGAAGAACCTGAGGCTAGTTCACCACTTAGGCAACACGGCAATTCGCAGGCAACTCGAAAAACTCCCGTGGGATTCGTTCACGTCGATCATGATTCTGTCAGACCAGTCACGTGAGACGGATATAATGCACTCCGACTCGCACTCACTGGCATCCTTACTCTTGATTCGAGACCTGCAAGCGCAGTACATAAGAAGAATCAATGGTCCCAATGCAGTACCCGAATACTGCAAGTGCATCAGCGAAATTCTCGATCCGCGAACACAACGGACAATTTCCACAAGTGCTACAATCCTCAAACTCTCGGAATTTATTCAGTCGAATGAATTGGTGAGCTGTATCCTTGCCATGATTTCTGAGAGCCGAGATGTGCGTGTAATACTCGATGAACTACTTGGACCTCAAGGAGCGTATTTCGAGGTGGAACCTTCGAGTCGGTATTGCGATCTGTTCGAGAAAGTTTCATTCTGGCAGCTGGCAAAACGTGCAATGGCACGGGGCGATATTTTATGTGGATTTCAAGTTCGTGATGCAGAGGATACGGTACTAAATCCTGAAGGCAAAGACGTACCTCGACTATGGAGCAACGTTGATATGATTGTGCTTCGGAACCCCAGGAATGAGACATCGGTAACTCGTCGATCCTCCTTCGTTTCAGTCAACACAGTAAATGCTGATGATTTCGAACGTACTACAAAAAGTCGACAAATGAAAGACCAATTTTCTCGAAAACGGCTGCTATCTGCTATCATTCAAGATGCCGACCTTGGACCGAACAATTCAGGAGGCGATGGCGAACGTTCGACAATTATGCGCGCATTGTCAACTTTTGCTGAAGATGAAGATGACGATGAGTACATGAGTCATTCCACGTCATTTTCATTCGCTCAGAATCGAAATCGAGCAGCAAGTGTAAGTAATCTCATTACTACTGCCAGATTACTTGCCGATGCATTAGAACACTCGGAAAACAACCGAAGCACCAACTACGAAGTTTGCGAAGAGATCGATGAAACAGTCTCTGAATTTCTAGACAATCTGTAACATGGCTACATTCCCAACTTATTCGTCCATGTAAGGTACACTAATATCGTGTATACCACTCCATCGTCACTTTTTGACTTGAGTTAAGTATGCTGGAATATTCGAGAAAACTTGGCTCAAGCGATCTCGAGCACACATCCAAAGTGGAATTGACTGGGGCTCGGACGACAGGATGACGGACGCGACGGCCGAGGAGTTTAAGGCGCAGGGTAACGAGCTGTACAAGCGCGGGGACTACCAACGCGCCATCGAAAAGTACACGCAGGCCATCGACGCCGCCCCCACCGTCGTCGCGTACTATGGCAATCGCGCTGCTGCGTCCTTTATGCTGGGCAAGCACAAGGACGTGGTGACGGACTGCAACCGCGCTATTGTGTTTGACCCGCTCTATATTAAGGGTTACATACGCAAGGCCAAGGCGCAGCTGGCTCTGGTACAGATGGATACATGTGTCCATGACTGAATAGCTACTAATAATGGGACTTGACATGGCTAGGGTGATCATGAAGCTGCGATGAAGACGTATCAAGCAGGACTTGTGCGTGACCCGAATAATGCGACGCTGCTGAATGAGAAACGCACGCTGGAGATGGCACTGGACAAGCTACAACGTGGCAAGGAACATCTCGCTGCGGTACCACATGGCTACATTTGTGATACAAGAGGGAAGATGCTAATTGATGGATCATTTCTTGTAGGGACGATATGCACAGGCAGTGAATGTGTTGGACGGCGCGGCGCAGGTGTGTACGGGCTCCAGTCAGATTAAATTACTGCGTGGTGAAGCGCTCATTGGCAGCGAACGATACGACGAGGCTTTCGCCGTGCTGACGCAGCTCATGCGCACGGACTCGAGTAGCCCCGAGTTGCTCTTCCTGCGTGCACGCTGCCTGTACTATCAGGGAGAGTTCCCCAGTGCAATTAAGCACCTGCAACAGGCACTGCGTTCAGATCCGGACAATAGCAAATGCATGAAGGAAATCAAACGCATCCGCAGTCTTGAGACCAGTAAGGAGGAGGCCAACAACGCTTTCAAGGCTGGCAAGATGGCTGAAGCTGTCGAAATGTACTCGGAATGCCTCAAGATCGACCCGCAGAACAAGGCTTTCAACTCAAAGATCCACTGCAACCGTGCCAATGCACTGTCACGTCTGAACCGACATGAAGAGGCGATTAAAGACTGCGACAAGGCCATCTACTACGACCACGGATACGCCAAGGCGTACCTCCGTAAAGCAGCTTGTCTGAAAGCTCTCGGTGGTCTTGAGAACCTGGAGCAGGCGCTGCGTGTGTACGACCAAGCTTCGAAATTGGTGGGTGACGACGCCCAGCGTGACATCCAAAACAACATTCGTCAGACCAAGCTGGACATCAAGAAGGCGAAGCGCAAGGACTACTATAAGATTTTGAATGTCTCCCAGAGTGCCACTGAAGCGGAGATCAAGAAGGCGTACAAGAGGTTGGCTTTGAAGTTCCACCCGGATCGTCATGCAGGCAAGTCAGAAGAGCAGAAGGCCGAGGCAGAAGCTGCTTTCAAGGACATTGGTGAGGCGTACGCAGTTCTGTCTGACGCACAGAAACGTCAGCGCTACGACTCAGGAGTGGATCTCGAGGATCTCGACAGTGACTTTGGTGGTGGTGGCATGGGTGGCGGCATGGGCGGCGTCGACCCCTCTCAGATTTTCCAGGTATGACAGCGTGTTGTGTCATGTTTTACCATAGTAGCTGATTTGTTTCTTTTTGTGAATTTTGTAGATGTTCTTCGGTGGCGGCATGGGAGGCATGGGAGGAATGGGAGGCATGGGTGGCATGGGCAACATGGGTGGAATGGGCGGTATGGGTGGCATGGGCGGCCAGCGATACCACTTCGGCTAGAGAGGTACTTGCAAGTTCAGCATGTAGTGTTCGGATACAGACAAAAGACGAGAAGTTTAATACGACATTGCTCATTGACGATAATAATGGTTCGTGCATGGTTGGAACTTGCAAGTTGCAAGTTGTAACAAGCAACAGGTCCACAATGGTATCACCAGTTTAAAGTTTCTGCTTGGCTGAGATGTCGAATTGTACACATTCTGCCAAATATTTCACAAGTAGCTTACGAAGCATAGTCTCTTTTTCCCATTGCAATTTCTAGAAGCTTGAGCATAAGTGTTTGTTGTCATGATAACACTGCAGTTTATTTGCTTCCCGCTTTCTCTCTTGCCAACTTTTTAACAGTATTTCACCAAACCGAACACCCATTTCCGAAAAACCCATTCGCGAGTGGGTTTTATTCGTTGACGTTTCTCATGTCAACCAGTCAATTTGCCAAATGAGATAGTGATGGCAACAACAGACAACGTCGATTCGCAGAAACGTCTGCGTACCAATGAAGCAGGCGAATCGGTCGATGCAGCCGAGACACAATGTGTTAATAAGTACAAAGGCTACAGTTTTCCCAAGGACAATTTCACCATTGAACGCATTCCAGTTGAAAGTGTGACACCTCAAGAGTTTTTTGCCAGATACGTGTGTACACGGACGCCTGTGGTGTTGACTGGCTATTTGCAAGATAAAGACTTCACTGCCCCAAGAAATGGTCCCAGTCGGACGGTCGTCTCATGGAACTTGCAGGTGACACGAAATTGACGGTAGAACGTCGAGGAGATATTCACGAAAAGTTTGGCAAGGGAATTGCAGTCGAGATGCCATTTCGTGAGCTACTAAACCTCATTGCGTCGGGTGATGAGATGCACTACTTGACGACGCAGGAAGTGGCATTTGAAGAAGATGGTCGACCTGAAATTATGGCTCCATTCATGAAACAACTACAGCAGGACTTCCCATTGAGACCGAAACTGATGGGCCACTTGATCCCACAGAATATCAACATGTGGATGGGAAACAACAAACATGGCTCGTCGACAGGTTTACATCATGATCACCACGACAATTTGTACATTTTGATGCGTGGTAAGAAGCGGTTCCGGTTGTATTCACCTCGTGATGCTGACAAGATGTATGTGCGTGGACGAATGGCCCACGTCCACCCGAACGGCTTGATCAACTACGTCGGTAAGGAGACGACATCGTACGGAGCTGAGCCAGCGGCGGAGAGGGAGGCTCTTGCTGCAATTGAGAGAAATGAGGCAGAGCGTGAGTTGGCTGATGCTGAGAAAGCAGTGGAAGCGGGTGAACCTGGAGCGGACGCTCGTCTTGAGGCAGCTGAGGAGCGTCTTGAAAAGGCCATGTTCGGGGTACTGCGCGCGGATAATAATGAAGATGAAGGTGAAGAGGAATTTGAGGACGGAGCTTTCCATTTTGAGGAGAGTGAGGCTGAGGGAGACGATGAGAGCGAAATGGGAGAATTGGATGAACTCGCTCTAGATCCTGAAGAGGAAGCAGAAAAGAAGACTGCAAAACGCAATGCCGGTGAGACGGAAATCACGTACCCCGTGAGCTTCAGCCAAGTGGACACTTTCCGGTTGCGTGACGGTGAGCAGTCAGAGCGAGAGCTACATGCGGAATTCCCGAAGTTTAACCTGGCTAAAGTTGGTTTTTGCGATTTGGAGGCAGGTGAGATGCTGTTCCTCCCTGCTTCTTGGTTCCACGAGGTGGAGTCGTTTGGTTCTGCCCTAGGCAATGGTCATTTGGCTTTGAATTATTGGTACCAGCCGCCGGACCAACTCACGCCAGAACATTTTGCTTCGCCGTATTCTTCGCCATTCTGGCAGCTGGATTGGGAACAGCGTTTTGCATCCAAGGAAGTAGAATAAATAACAGTGGCGAGATTGTGAGCCTGTGCTGTGGTTGTTGCTGGATTGTCAGAGTGCAGCCACACTTTGGTGTTGGATAGTTGTGGTAGTAAGCAAAATAAAGCAGTACTTACACTGGGCGTTCATTACGAGTATACTGTATTTTGAAAACTGAAGTGTACCAGCAAAGTACCGCTTTCAATGCATTTCGAGTGTACCCATCAAGAGAGTATCCATCGAATTGATACAAGTATTAAAACATGTAGCAGTCACTTTGCAATTCGTGTAGAAACTCAGCCATGGTTCATCGAGTTAAATGGACAAAGTCAGCGAATGAGACGGACATGAGTGACATGATGGAAGCTCTTCATCTCAATGAGCGTGAATCAAGCAATACCGACGTGAATATTAAGACTGAAGAACATCCACCCGAGAGTCTATCTTCTTCACAGAAGCAACATCATGTGAGGAAGTGGTTCAGAACGACGTTCAAGTGGTGCACTCAAGTTCTATCACTTCACTGTCTACGGCGCGAGAAACAGCGTGATTTCGTAGACTTAACCACTAACACATATGCCCCACTTGAAGGAGCTATGGCCAATGTGGGGAAAGGTCGGAATGACGTAGTCGAACCTCCACAAACAACGGGATTTTTGTGCTCAGGTCCATCCACCACTTTTCCAGTGTTTTTGGGTTATCAACATGCTGCCCCTGCCAACGTCTTGTATGACTACAATGACGAGTTGAACATGCGAAGTGCTCGAAGGAGTGCTTTGAATATTAGATCACATGACATGATGTCGATCCCAGAGATTTTACCTACGCCCACACCAGTTTCACAAAAGCGTGGACCATGGAGTAGTGACGAGCATGAAAGGTACTGCACAGGACTGGAAATGTTTCGATATGGGTCGTGGAAACGTATTGCGGAGTATGTCGGGACCAGAACGGAACGTCAAGTCCAGAGTCACGCACAGAGCATTCGAGCAAAGAGAAAGCGTGCGGAGAATCGAAGGAAAAGAAATGGATATGGTTCGTCAAAAACGACATACAAAAGCGCAAAAACTACTGCAGATGAGGAAAGTCTCTCGAGTATGCAGAAACTGTCACTGGAAGAGCTTTTGATTGCTTCAATGGCTAATAAAGAGTCGATCACCAGTAATTCTGGGCAGATGGAGAAAGTTTCGGCAACAGTGACAGCGCATTCTGATGTTGTGGCCTCGAGTATATCGCCAACTATCGCAGGTGTGCTTAGCCTGGAGTTGTGTTGTGGTGATGCCCACTCTGTTGCTACAAAAGAGACAAATGATATGTTATTACTACCAACGGAAGATTGTTCAAAGCCGTATGTAGACTTCAGTCTCGATTTTGATGTGCCGCTGTGTTCTTCACCACAAGATCATCTCTTGGAGAACATCTTCAGCGACGAGGAGCTGTTCGAACTTCTTGACATCACACCGGCCCTGTAGAAAGTCTGGAGCGAGAGGATTGCAACGCTACCGGTCTGAAGACTAATGCCCCCATGCGTAAAATCAAACTGTAGATAGTTTAACACAAAAATCATCATAAATTGACAAGACGAAGCGAACGGAAGCTGAAAGTATCTGGCACTAGCGCTAGTGAAGTGATAGTGAGAGCAACTTGTTGCATTCGCACACCTGAAAAACCTCTGTTGTATGGGAGGATAGTGTGCCTAAACTTACGATAAAAGTCTACGAGACGTTGAAGAATAATTTGGGTTCGGATTCAGCAGATTTCAACCAGTTCACTCTTCAATTACCACCTGAGCCAGCATGACCGACGTGCTCCAACGTACTTCGATCAGAGGGAACTATGGAAAGGAAAATGCGGATGCGCCTGGTTTGAACGACATTTTGGAAGCTCTTGAGATGATGACTTTACCATTGTCATCTCCGACCGATACATCTGGGGCCCCGACATCATGGACTCTTGACGAGCACGAGAGATTTATACAAGGACTGAGGATGCATCGAGATGGCCCATACGAGAGGATCGCGGGTCACATCCAGACGAAAATCGCTAGTGAGGTGGAGAACTACGGAATCCAATGCTGGAAAGCGGAAAAATACCGTCAATGCGTTGCGAGCCCTCACACACAACATGCTGACAATGAAGTAAAGGTCGAAACTGAATTATCACTCTCACCACGTGAATATACTCGAGAGACTTTGGCGAAGCAACATCGGCTGCGCAAATGGTTCAGGATGACTTTTAAGTGGTGTGTTGAGGTCCTGTCATTTCGATGTCTACGACACCAGGAGAGCGTTGAGGGAGGTGGGTCTGATCACTACCCTGCACCACGCAGTCGACCTGTCATCTCAACAACCGATCCAGACAATTCCCTCGTTATCGGTATCCCTACATACTCGGGAGCCTTTGGTGCTTTGATGTCTGGTCCAGCTATTACTGGGAATTTGCAGAGAGAAAATCGTAGTGATGCAAGCACACCCGATTTTGAGTTGATGCTGCGCAATGCGATGATTCCTTGCAGAGGACTCGGGTCTTCAAATTCGCAGCACAAACCAAGGAGCCGCATGGGTGTAAGGAAAGCATGTGGAGGCCGTAAACTCGACAAAAGATCAATGAATTTGTCGAGGGCATTGTGGATGAAGAAGATGATAATGATGATTGGAAAATGATAAATGCTCGAAGAGCTGCATCGGAGATCGAATGGTATGATACGATGGGGGATTCAACTGCATCTTCTGCACCAACAACGACTAAACAAGTGAAAAAACGCGGAACATGGAGTACGGATGAGCAGGATCGATATTGTGAAGGAGTAAAGTTATTTCGTTTTGGGTCTTGGAAGCGTATCGCTGATCACGTGGGAACTAGAACAGTGTCCCAAGTGATGAGTCACGCGCAGAGTGTTCGTGCGAAGAAAAACGGTGTGAAGACCGTGAAAAGCGTTATCAAACTAGGGTCATCCCAAGAAGTTGTGCAGGTAGTCACGGATCAGTGAACCAAACGCAAGAAAGATCACAAGTCAAACTCGACAGCAACAATCAGGAATCATCCTTGAATCTACTCATCGCTCCTGCTTGAATCAACTCACACTGATGCTAACAGAGCAAACCTACTGTAGTGATCACGAGTGATGATTACAGCGGTACAAGTATGACCAACAATGGAAAAACAGACGTTCATGGGATATTACATTCCGAGAAGCTTTATCCAAACATGATTCTTGATTCTGATGTACCGCTTTGTTCCCCCACCATCAGATATCTTGCTAAGTGATGACGATTTTCGGATCTTGTGGATATCACATCAGTCCAACCTCAAAGTCCAGTTGTTGCGTGAAAATGTTAACTATTTACATGCCTCACTTTGATGAATAACTCACAGTGATCGTGATCGTTTTTTCGAGCATCCGATATGTATCATCATTATGATATGTACCTACGATATGTTGGTACAATGTACCACTTTGAATGCAGCGCTTTTAGATGATACCTAGCTCAGTTTTCAAGTGACCATGAGCCGCCAAAGCAGTACCAGTAGTGATGGTACCAGTACGTGGACTCGAGATAGTCATGACACATGGACAACTTACACAATTGTAGAACCACGACAAATTGTGCTGACAACACTCAAAGTGAAGGTCATGACTACGGAACCAGGATGTCCAACGTCCATTGCTGCTGCTACTGTGAAGGAACATCAAGTGACAAAGTGGATCAAATCGAGCTTCGAGTGGTGTGTCAAGGCTTTGACACTCTGTTGTCTTCGAAAGAAACACACGTACACTGAAGTATACAGAGGCTCCAGCACTTGGCAGCAAACCAACTCGAGCCACAAACCAACGGGGTATCTCGTCGTCTATTGATTTTGTGGCACTACAAAGTCCCAGACACGAAAACAATCACGCATTGTAGCTCTTCTTCCAGATGTAAAAGATGCAGACGATGGCTTAAATGTACTACCAACTCGTG